>JAAKBH010001523.1:0-197500 GCA_019776075.1 Amaranthus palmeri
CTTAATGACAAAAATAATGCAATCAAACCATTTCTGAATGACAAAAATAAACTCGACAAGTTAAGAAATCACAAGGGCCATAGACCTTAAACTACTCATCGATACATCCATCAAAATCCTTTTAGGGTTGATAAGACTACGGTCGACAAGCTGCAGTTTAGTCTCGTAGGGGGCAAGTTTACCAACATTTCCTAACTTCTTATACAATGAATATGACATCAAACTCACACCTGCACCAAAGTCACATAAAGCTTTGTTGATTAAAACACATCCAATATATAGTAACATGAATACTGAAATTACCGGGGTCTCCTAACTAGGAACTATGATAGTCCCCTTATGCTTAACAGACAATAAGTCCTTAAACATTTTGGAACTGTGGGTGCCTTGGCTGGAATATCTGGAAAAGATGACTCTGAAGAGTTGTCTTTGAGTAACTTAAAAAATTTCGCATACTTCCTCTAAAATGTAGCTTAGGCCAACTTTTGAGGGAAAGGGAGATAGTTGATTTTAATGTTAGTTACTCTATACTTCTTCCCATTTTCATGGCCATATCTCAATTCAATATATTCAAAGCAAACAATATCAAAATTGGTATCACCAATTGGCTTCACAGAGGACACTTCTTGGAGAGAAATGTCAGCCAAAATGTTACCTTCCATCTCGATCACAACATTAAGTTGGCTAGGCTCTTTTCCTTTGTGTTCAGGCTGGCTAGGAAACTGGTTAGGAGCACGAGTATTGATTTGCAGTGCTACATGAGCTATTTTTATCTCAAGAAATTTCATGTGTAAGACACTGTTTTGAATGTGGGTCCGAAACAACTTTTTCAAATCACCAACCTTAGACTTGCGACTAGGCTGAGCTGGCTGAGCATATTGCTTGTATGACGGCGGGTGTTAGTATGGAGCTTGCTGATGCTATGAATTTAGCACATTAGTGCTTCACTATGACACATTAGGATGACTCTTATAACCTGCAGTATATCTGTTAGAGTGTGGGTCACCAGGAGGTTTATTGTATAGAGCGTTTGCTTTCTTCTATACTTATGGGAAAGTACTCAAACAGTAACCCGGGACGCCACATGTATCATATGCATTGGCATAACTATTAGAGTTAGAGGAAGATCTCACCATTTTTACCTAAGCCATCTATTTAGTGAGATTGGCTATCTGTTTGGTAAAGGCCTTAATGATCTTGGATTCAGCATTATTACCTTAGGGCACTAGACCTCTCTCATTGCTCCATGATAAACCATTTTTGGTCCTAGTCTCGAAGAGTCTCAAGAGGTCATCTGGGAGCTTGGAGTCCATGTCACTTTCAAATGCAACTTTTTATCAATGATTTGTGCTCGTAAAACAATCCTCCATAGAAGGATTTGGCAAGCAACCAATTATGTATCTGATGGTGCGGACAACTAAGTCGAAAGTCTTTAAACCTCTCCCATGCCTCATATAATGATTAAAAAGGCTATTGCTTAAAGGTCTGTAGCTGTATCTGAGTTAATAAGGTCTTTCATAAGGGATAGAACTTTGCTAAAAAGCCATTGCCCAGTTCCTCACAGGTCCTATATTTATCAGTTGGCTCGGACTTGAGCCTTTATCCTTTAGGCTGAAAGGAAAAAGTCATATACGCACCGCTTCCACGGAAAGGTGCTTAGCGGTGATAATATCACACCTTTCTATGAAATCAGCAATATGCACATGAGGACACTCACTAGGATGACCGCCGAATTGGTTCCTCTTAATCATTTTGATAAGGTGAGGCTTTAGTTAAAAGTTTTCTGTACTAAATTGGGTTTGACGATACATGGTATGGATGTTTGAGTTTGCTTGGGTGCACTTAATTGGCCAAAGGATCAATTAGTGTTGTTGGCCATTTAGTCTTATTATCGCCTTAATTGCCTTAGGCGTTCAACATTCAGTCAACGGGTGAGTTTCGATCTCTGGATCGAATCGCTCAAGAGATCGAGGTCTCCTATGCGTTCAAGGATTTCAAACAAAAAAGGGGTTTAGGAGAGGGAACAACAAGCAAGTGTGAGTAGATCAGTCAACAAAACAAAAGAATTACGCGTCGCCTCCTCAGTAACGGTGCCAAAAACTTGATAAGGAAAATTATAAATACCGAAAGCGCACAGTTAACGAGTAGTCGCGGGTCGACTACAATGAGGCGAGTTAATCAAATTAATTGCTTTATGATTACAAGGAACGAAACATGAAATAATGGGGTTGGAAAACTAATACTACAATGCAAATAATCTAAGACTAAAGCAATGATTAATATGAGGATGATACTGAAATGATAACTTTTAGGGTGTCGAGCATCAACTAAGTCTAACATGGGAGTCGATGACTCTCATGATTGTAAGAAATTGAGTCTTTAACATAATTAGATGTGATTCATTAATCTCAAGCTTCCGCTCTATTGATTGATATCGATTTGAGACCGTACTAGTGTTATTGCTCAAACTTCCATTTTATTGGCTAAACTAGTAAGGATTTAACTTTTATATATCTCAATCCTAAATTAATCCTAATCTCAAACATTGATTTATTGAAAAGTTTAATAAAGATCTTTATACCGAGGTTCATGAAGTGTAGATTTAATTATAGACCCAAATTTCACACAATCAATTGATAAATATCATCCCATGCTTCGAATTAGGGATAATACCCTAATTAACCCTAGAGAAGGAAAGCACTCACTAAACATAATGGTGAAATGCAATTCACGATGGATGGAAAATTTTTTGAAATACTAAGCATGAAGATGATGAATGATGTCAAATGCATAAAGTAAAGGATAAAGCAATAAATTAAGAAACTTACTAATTGAAATGAACAAAAACTAAATTGCAAGGAAATTTAATGTAACAACAACCGAGTTCAACAAGTTAGAGCTCTCCATCGAAAAAGACAAGAAAACTTCTTATCTAATAAAAAAGTAACCGCCACTTTATATAGTGGTTCTAAAAATTATCCGTCAAAACGCACGAATTAGGCTTCTTAACGAAATGACGACAACTTGTGACATCAGGGGCAACTAGTCGTGGCTTTGCTATTGCATGAAAATTGTGACTTCAATGAGTTGGGGACGAGTCGTGGCTTCACAGCGACGATTCGTGGCATTCATGCGACGAGTCGTCGCTTTTTTTTCTAACTAGCAAACTTTATACAACCGCTATTTCTTGCTCGATTGTCGGATTGAACATATAATATACTGTTGAAAATCTCTTGAAGACTACTTTCCAATGCCGTAAATTTTGCATTAAAGCGATCTTTATATCAAAAGTTATGACCAAAAGAGTGAGCATTGATAACCGATTTTTAATGCGTCGTAAACACTAAGAACCTAAGCTATGCAAACACATTTATATAACACCCTAGTTACAATTATAACGTGTATAGAGGTAAGTTGGGGATTGAACCACAAGGAACAAGGGTAAGAAAGATTAAGTGCTAGGTGTAGATGGAAAGAGTGTGTGTATGTAGATGGGTGTTTTGGACTAAACTAGGGAAATCAAACAAACAAGATTGAGAATAACAATAAGAAACAAACGGGGTTGGTGAGGATTCACCCTAGGTCGATACTATGTTCTCATGCAAAGCTAAGTCAAGGGAGATCGAGCGTGGCTCAATCGAGACACTCTAGATGACATGGGGAAGTTGATGACCTATAGTCAATGCGAACGACCCATAATCGCCCTATGTCTCACAAGGGAGTGGCAAGACAAGATATGTATCGAATATCAATCAATCAAACCACAACAACCTCAACCCTAATCTAGCATATGAACAATATTCACCAAACCTAGGGTTTCACCAAACCAAAACTCCTAAGAAATCTACTCTAGCATGTTTGAAGTGAAAACAACAAAGAACAAGGAAGAAAGCATGTATGTAAACATTAGGGCAAGAAAGAAATCAACAATAATGAAAGATAGAACAATAACTCTAACTACCAACTACACTAGGAAGCATTAAGAACAATAAATGAAAGCAAAGGAACAAGATTCAAAGCAATAAATGAAACATTAAAGAAGAAAGCATTAAATGACATGAATGAAAGATAAACAAAGTAAATGAAAGCAATAAAGAAAGATAAAAAGATAAACTTACATAAACTAAGGTGCTTGAATGAAAGGAATTGAAATTACAAGACTTGAAATGTAAAGGAAAGCATTAAACACTAATCTAGGGCAATAAATGTAAATGGAAAGCAATAAATGATGTTTAATAGAAGAGGGAGTTTCTATCTATCAAAGCATATGGTTTATGTTCCTAAGCGAGCCTTTTTATAGGCTACAAAAGAAGGGAACAAATGCCCTAAAAGATCCTACGAAAATAAGCTTTCGAAATAAAACGCAGCGCAGAGCAGCACAAAATTTGCCCGAATGCCCTGTCAGATTCGGTCGAATTTGACCCATTCGCCCGAATGGGGGTCGAATTCGGGTAAAACAGAAACCTTGAGAATTTGCCTTTGGGAGCATCATTGAAGATTCGACCGAAGCTGCCATACCATTCGACCGAAGCTGGGCAATTCGCCCGAATGGGAGGGGATTCGGCTAAAACAGTGACTTTGGAGTTTGGCTTTGAGCTGCTGGGGTCACATTCGACCGAACCTAAGCCAGCTTCGACCGAATGCAAGTTCTTGGCTTCCTTTATGATCCTAAACATCTTCAAATGACCTCCGATCTTTGCGATATGTTCGGGGATGACACGAAACACTTGTGAGAGCCTCAAAACGCGTGCCTTTTCTTCGACCTTGATGTCTAAGCCTCGAACTCAACCCGAATCACCTCGAAATCTCCCGAAAACACCTAAAATGATCTTTAAACACCATGGAGACAAGATCAAGGTAAAATCGAGTGTATAGAGCATAAAATCAATGTGAAACACCGAGATACGACATCAAAGTAGGGCTATAAATGTGCTCTAAATCTAGCACATCAAGCATGTATCAAGTTTCACCTCAAAACTTTTATATTTCAGGCTCTTTTCTACTCTTTTGCCTATCTTCATAGTAAAACATCATCAAACGAGCAAAAATCTCCTTAGAATGTGTTTAGGAACAAACTTTTCATTTCAAATTGTTGATTTCAAATATGAAATCATAATGAAAAATTTGAGAATGACAAGAATTAGGGTGTCATTCTTTTTTTTTTTTTTTAAGATCACTTGAATATGGCATTATATTAAATAAAATTCCGCCAAAGTTTGAACGCTTTGAGGAAAAGCAGACATACACACTTTCTCATGATTAGGAGCCGTGTCCCATCTAGCTACTAAATGAGCCCCGGTAGTCCCACCGATTCACATGAGTTCTAAAATTTTAGGCTTTGAGATGATAAAGCAACATTATGAGGACTGTTGTGACTTTTCTGAGATTTATAAGGCTTGTCAACAGGGTCCACAAGGACTTTTTAACCTGCAACACAGATTCCTGTTCAAAGGAAATAGGTTGTGCATTCCAAAATTACCTTTGAGGAACAGTTTAGTAAAGGAGGTCCATGAGGGAAGTGTAGCTGGACATTTTGGCATTCAAAAAACCTTGGACATGCTGGCTCAACACTTTTATTGGCCAAAGATGTTAGGCACAGTAGGGAAACATGTTTTGAGGTGTGAAACATGCCTTAAAGCTAAGGTAACCTTTCATAAGGGTGAATATTTGCCTCTACCAGTGGCTCATAAGCCTTGGGAACACATAAGTATGGATTTTATGATGGCCTTACCTAGGACTAAAAGGGGGAAGGATGCCATCATTGTTGTGGTTGACAGGTTCTCCAAAATGGCACACTTCATAGCTTGTACCAAAGTGGATGATGCACAAAATATAGCCAAATTGTACTTTTCAGAAGTAGTTAGATTGCATGGTATTCCTAAAACCATAGTGTCTGATAGGGATAGTAAATTTCTAAGTTACTTTTGGAAGACCCTATGGCACTTACTTGGCACTAAACTACTTTTTAGTACTGCTTACCACCCACAAACTGATGGGCAAACAGAAGTGACTAATAGGACATTGGGAACCCTCCTAAGGACTTTAGTAGGCAAGCATATTAGGGATTGGGACTTAAAATTGTGTCATGCTGAGTTTGCATATAATAAAAGTCCTAGTATAGCTACAAAGTACTCACCATTTGAATGTGTCTATGGTACTAATCCTTTATTACTTATATCACTGATTGACATTCCTTGTGCCAATAAGAAACAAGGGGAAGCAGGAGCTATGGTGCTGGAAATGGAAGCCTTACAAAAACAGATACATAACAGCATAGAGGAAACTAACAGAAAGTATAAACAGCAAAGGGACAAGCACACTAGACATAGAGCTGAGATCAATGAAGGAGACATGGTATGGATACATGTAAGGAAGGAAAGATTTCCAGCTTTAAGTATGCACCAAGTATAGGAGGAAATGTGGATTTCCAGAACTCAAACAAACAACAAGGAGTCTTTTTACCCCAACCTATGAACAAACTAAACCAAGAAAGCCAATCTTGGCCTGATCCAATCAGTCTTGTAGGCTGATTGTCCTTGGAAGGGACCTAGAATAACCCCCTGAGTTATTAGGCCCAATCCTCACACTTCTCGCTGAGATCCTTGATCTTGGAGAAGAATGACTCTCTCTTGAGAAAGACTGCCTCACAATCTCTCAAAATAGAAATGAAAGCAAATGCACACTTTTGGCAAATGAAAAGAAGAAATTGTATTGAAACTGAAAGTAAGTCTTTGGCTACACACATAACCCCTTTATATAGGTTTTTATAGGGGAAACTAACATTACATAAGCTAGCACGTGCCTCATCATGTGCACATTTAAAACAAACAAAACAGAAAAAAGGCTAAGTATCCAAAACTAGGCCTACGGTAATATTTCACAGAACTGATGACCAGGCCACCTTCAGCTTGCTCCACAGGGCTCTAGGGTTAATATCAAGAGGGTTCTTGGGCCCTGGCAGCTAGGCCCATGTATAGAGATGCCATCTTTGTCTTGAATCAGGTCCAGGCTTCCCTAGTCTGTGCTCAGTAGGTTAGCCAAGGTCAGCTTGTTGCCAGTTTGACTAGTTGTCCTGTCTCCAGTGGCAGTGCTGTCTCTTAGGGTCCTAACTTGCTTATCTAGGCTTTCCATGTCCATTTCTTGGTCTGCATAGTGAGTCAACTCTTCCTTCAAGCCATTCCAGGCCTTGGACCTTTCTCCTAAGCTTTCTCCAAGATTTGGTGCAGGTGTATTGCTCAAAATGCCTGTCTGTTTTTGAGGATTTGGTAATCCTTGCTTTCTATTGGTTGAAACCTTTTCCCAGTCTTTGGTCTATCTAGGGGTGTCTTAGGAATTACTAATGAGCCTTTGATAGTAGTCAAAGCCTGCTCCATGCTGTTATCAGGCTTGATTGTAGAAGAGAAGCTATTGAAGTCTTTTATGCAAACTGAGTCTTCTGTGCAAGTTGCTCCTTCTTTGGGTGATGCTGGCTGTTCAGTAGTTGATATTGAACCTGAACTTGGTTCATTCCCTCCTTCTTCAGGGCCAATTGTCCTCAATTCAGATGAATCATAGTAGGGTCTCAAGTCTCCTATATGGAACAAAGGTGATACTCCATAAGTGTCAGGAAGGTCCACCTTATAAGCATAATCCCCATATTTCTCTATAATCTGAAAAGGACCATCAGCTCTTGGCATTAATTTGTTTTTCCTCAGTTGGGGAAATCTGTCTTTCCTTAGGTGTATCCACACCCAATCTCCAATCTTGAAGGTCCTGCTACTGTTATTGCTCCAGTTGGCTTTTTGTTGGTACTTGGCAGTGGCCTTAAGGATATTGTCATGTGCTAGCTTGTGGATCTGCATCATTAGTTCAGCTTGGGTTTTAGCCTCCTGATTCACCTTCTCCTGCACAGGAAAAGTCATAAGTGAGACAGGTAGTAAGGGGTTCACCCCATATACACATTCAAAGGGAGAGAGTTTAGTAGCCCAACTAAGACTTTTATTGTAGGCAAACTCTGCATGACAAAGCTTGAGATCCCAATCCTTCAAATTCTTTTTGACAATTGTCCTTAGGATTGAGCCAAGAGTTTTGTTAGTGACATCTGTTTGCCCATCAGTTTGAGGGTGATGAGAGGTGCTATACAAGAGCTATGTATCAAGCAGTCTCCATAGGGTGCTCCAAAAGGAGCTTAAAAATTTGCTATCACTGTCTGATACTATAGTTCTAGGGACCCCATGCAACCTAACAATCTCTGCAAAGTACAGTTGGGCAATATGTTTGGCATCATCCACCTTGTTACATGCAATGAAGTGTGCCATTTTTGAAAACCTATCTACAACCACCATCACTGCATCCCTTCCCCTCTGTCTCCTAGGTAAAGCTACTATAAAATCCATACTAATGTGCTCCCAAGGCCTTTGAGCAATAGGTAGAGGTTGGTATTCTCCCTTGTGAAAGGTGATTTTGGCCTTGATGCAAGCTTCACATCTCAAAACTACTTTGCCTACAGTTCCAAGCATTTTAGGCCAATAAAAATGTTTGGCCAACATATCCAGGGTCTTTTGAATACCAAAGTGCCCTCCCAAAGTACCTTCATGAATTTCTTTTACTAGGGTTACCCTTAGGTCTGTCTTGGGCATGCACAATCTGTTTTCTTTGAAAAGGTAGCCTTGTTGGATATAGAAAGGACCTTGGGGTTGGCTCTTACATTGTTGGTATAAGTCACTGAAGTCAGGGTCTGTTAGATATTGTTCCTTGATCATATCAAAGCCTAGAACCTTAGCATCTAGTATAGCTAGTAGGTGAGTTCTCCTGCTCAAAGCATCAGCCACTGTATTGGTTTTTCCTGTTTTATATTTGGCCACAAAGTTGAAACTTTGCATAAACTCTACCCACCTAGCATGTTTGGCACTTAGTTTATTTTGACCACTGAGATGTTTGAGTGCTTCATGGTCTGAATGCAACACAAAGGGTTGCCCCTTCAGGTAATGAGACCAGTGTTCCAAGGCTCTCACCATGGCATATAGTTCCTTGTCATAAGCTGAGTAATTTGCCCTACTGGTGTTCAGTTTCTCACTAAAATAGGCCACTGGTTTGCCTTCTTGTATTAACACTGCCCCTATTCCTGTATTGCTAGCATCACACTCTACTTCAAATGGTTTGCTAAAGTCAGGCAGTCTGAGAATAGGAGTGTTGCACATCAGTTTCTTGATATGCTCAAATACTACTTGTGCTTCTCTGGTCCAATTAAACACCCCTTTCTTTGTGCAATCTGTGATTGGTGTCATGATGGTGCTGAAACCTCTGATAAATATCCTATAGGAGGCCAGCCCATGGAAGGACCTCACTTGTGTGATGTTGGTGGGAGTAGGCCAAGTCCTGATGGCCTCTACCTTTGCTGGATCAACCTTGACTCCCTCTCTACCCACCACAAACCCAAGGAAATGAACCTCCTTTAGCAAAAAAGAACACTTTTCTAACTTACCAAACAATTTATGTTGCCTTAGGACTTTAAACAACTGTCTCATGTGTTCTAAGTGTTCTATGACTTCTTTACTATACACAAGGATATCATCTAGGTAAACAACTATGAATCTACCTAGGAAGGGCCTGAGGACCTCATTCATTAGCCTCATAAATGTGCTAGGGGCACCAGTTAGCCCAAAGGGCATCACCAACCATTCATACAAACCATACTTGGTTTTGAATGCTGTTTTCCATTCATCCCCCTCCCTCATCCTTATTTGATGATAGCCACTCCTAAGATCTATCTTACTGAACCATTGGGAACCAGCTAGTTCATCCAACATATCATCTATCCTAGGTATGGGAAACCTGTACTTAATGGTGATATTGTTGACACTCCTGCTGTCTACACACATCCTCCATGTCCCATCTTTTTTTGGTACAAGAAGGGTAGGAAAAGCACAAGGACTCATACTCTCCCTCACATAACCCTTTCCATGAGTTCTTGGATTTGTTTTTGTAGTTCGTTAGTCTCCTCTGGATTGCCTCTATATGCTGGCCTATTAGGTAATGTTGATCCTGGAATGAGGTCAATTTGATGCTCAATACCTCTCACTGGTGGCAACCCCTTAGGCAAATCCTCAGGAAAAACATCTGCAAATTCTTCTAATAGCTCAGTCATCCTAGGGTCAGTGGTTATGGTTTCCTTACCTACTTCTTTACTGAACAGAATGAAGACTTGTTCCTCTCTCTTGACTTCCTTATCAACTACCCTCCTACTGATCATCACAAGGTTGGTTTTAGGTTTCTGAGGGGGTAGAGTTCTGTGAGGGGGTAGCCGGGTAGGGGCATAAGGTCTTTTAATTTTCCCTCATGTTTTAAAGTGTAAACATTGGTATAGCCATTGTGTGTTGTTCTTCTATCATGCTACCAGGGTCTTCCCAACAAAATATAGCAAGCTGACATATCCAGGACATCACATAACACTTTGTGTGAGTAGGAACCTATGGCAAAGTGGACAAGGCATCTCTTCGTCACAAATTCAAACAATACATATTAACAATAAAGACAAACAATTTAATCAAAGAAAAAAACCCTGTATGATGAATAACGAAACCCTAAATTGAAGGAGTACAAACTGTAGAGTACTAGTCGATTAATTTGCTCATTTACTCAAATCTCAAAATCTTAATCTGAAATCTAAAAAACCATAAGAAAAAAATACGATAAAAAATTGACAGAAGGCAAATTCATAAATTAATCTTGATATTCAATTTACTTACCAAATCAACAAATTGATGATCAGTTGAATTCTATACAGCTTTATCGGAGTTGATTGAAGACAGGGATGAGAATGCTAGTTTTTTTTAGTTTTCACTCTAGAGAGAAGAATAATAGGAGGAATGAAAGAGATTGAGAATGGCAGCTCATTTTTTGGGAAACTAAATAATTACAATATATTCCTAATATTATATTCTAACATATAAAGATACACTAAATAAATAATATATGCAAAATATTCTTTGAGAATATTTATTATTCTAGCACACCCCCGCAGTCGAATCGAGAGGTTGACGAACGCTGAGACTGGATCGAAAATCTTCAAAGAGAATTTGCGGAAGACCTTTGGTAAAAATATCAGCTATTTGAAAACGGGAGGGAACATGAAGAACACGAATATTACCCCGTTTGACTCGTTCACGAACAAAATGAATGTCCATCTCAATATGTTTAGTGCGCTGATGATGAACTGGGTTACCCGATAAATAAACAGCACTAACATTATCACAATAAACAAGAGTAGCAGTAGTAATAGCACAACGGAACTCAAGAAGTAAATTACGAATCCAGCATGTTTCAGAAACCACATTAGCAACACCACGATATTCTGCTTCGGCACTGGATTTAGAAACAGTGGGTTGGCGCTTAGCAGACCAAGAGACAAGATTATCACCCAAGAAAACACAATAACCAGAAGTAGAGCGGCGAGTATCAGGACAACCGCCCCAATCAGCATCAGTATAAGAAATAAGAGAAGAGATAGAGGATTTATACAATTGCAAACCATGAGAAAGTGTAACCTTGATGTAACGAAGAATGCGATGAAGAGCAGCCATATGTTCAACCCGAGGATCATGCATAAAGAGACATATCTGCTGAACGGCATAAGAAATATCAGGCCGAGTGAAAGTGAGATACTGCAAAGCACCAGCCAAACTACGATACAGAGTGGGATCAGAACAAGAAGAACCAGCATCAGCACGGAGTTTGCTGGTAGTAGAAACCGGAGTAGAGACAGGGTTGCATTGAGACATGCCTGCTTTCTCAAGAATCTCAGTAGCATACTTTTGTTGAGAAAGAAATAAACCTGTAGAAGTACGAGTAACAGCAATGCCCAAGAAATAACTCAGAGGACCTAAGTCCTTCATGGCAAATTCAGAACTCAACTTTGCCATAATAGACTGTCGGAGACGATTAGAGGAAGCAGTAAGAATAATATCATCAACATACAAAAGAAGATAAGCAATCTCGGACCCATGACAATAAATAAACAAGGACTGATCAAATATGCTATTACGAAAACCAATGGAAGTAACAAAATCAGCAAAACGTTGATACCAAGCCCTAGGAGCCTGCTTCAAGCCATATAACGACTTGCGAAGAAGACAAACATGGTCACGATACCGAGGATCACGAAAGCCCATGGGCTGATGCATATAAACAGTCTCATTCAAATTACCATGAAGAAATGCATTTTTAACATCTAACTGATGAATAGACCAAGACTTGGAAACAGCAATACTCAAAACAATACGAATAGTAGTAGGTTTGACAACAGGACTAAAATTCTCATCACAATCAATGCCCGCACGTTGAGTCTTACCATCACCAACTAGACGCGCCTTATAGCGCTCAAAAGATCCATCCGACTTAGTTTTCAAGCGAAAAATCCACAATGAACGAATAATATTAGCATCAGATGGTCTAGGTACTAGTTCCCAAGTATTATTTTTAATTAAAGCATCAAATTCTTCTTGCATGGCTTGCTTCCAATTCGGGTCACGTAATGCATCTATGGGATTTTTGGGAACGGGAGAAAAAGAAACAGATAGAGCATGAGAGGTATATTTGGGATTAGGTTTAAATATGCCATTTTGACTGCGGGTGATTATTTTGGGAGGAGGAGGTGATAAAATAGTGGATGAAGAGGATACTGGGCTGGGCCCAGTTGCTGGAGTAATAATGGGACATTGAGGGGAGGGAGGAAGGTCTGGACCAGGCCCATTTGGGGATGCATCCGGCTGGATTGAAGTAGGAGCTGGTGTCTCCTGGTTTGGGCTGAAGAATATGGGCCGAAGGAGGGGATTTATTGAATTATTGTCCAAAAAATCATACTCGTGAGGAGTAAGTTTGGAACGGTTTGCAAAAGGAAAAGAGGACTCATCAAAAATAATGTGTCGCGAAATTATTATTTTACTCGATGCGATGTCATAGCACTTATAACCTCGATGTGATGACGGATATCCCAAGAAGACACATGGAGAGGAGCGAGGTTGAAGTTTGTGAATTTTAGTGGAAGGAATGAGAGGAAAACATAAGCACCCAAAAACCCGAAGATGTGAATAAGTAGAAGATTTATGATAAAGTAAATGAGTGGGAGTAAGATGGTCAAGTAATTTGGATGGAAGAATATTGAGAAGATATGTGGCGGTATTTAAGGCGTGAGGCCAAAAATATGGGGGAAGAGAAGCATGACATAATAAAGTCCGAATAATATTATTGATGGATCGAATTTTTCTTTCGGATTTTCCATTTTGGGAGGATGTTTGTGGACAAGAAAAACGAAGAATAATACCCCGACTCGCACAAAATTGGTGAAAATTGTTATTGTCAAATTCACCCCGTGATCGCATTGGAAAGATTTTATATGGAGCTCAAATTGCGTGCGAACATAAGAATGGAAATTAACAAATATATCATATACTTGAGATTTGCGAAATAAAGGAAATGTCCACAAATAATTGGTGAAATGATCAAGAAATAACACATAATATTTGTACCCGGATGGGCTTGAAACAGGAGATGTCCATATATCACTATGTATTATTTCAAAAGGACGAGTACATGTCGATGTAAAATTATAAAAGGGAAGACTAACATGTTTGCCTAGAGAGCACAATTGAAAAAAAAGAGATGGATTTTTATTACATTCAATAGACCGCATGATTATATTCTTTGTGTCCAATTCCTTCACGGAAAAACCGGAAGGATCAAACTCAATGGAAACATTATTATCGTGAGCAAAATTTTCGGACAGAAATAAGATTTTTAATGAGTGTGGGAGAATGGAGAACATTTTTTAAGACTAAAGGTTGGGATGAGGAAGGGATAGATACATGACCATGACCTTTTACGGGAAGCTTAGCACCATTACCAACAATAATAGAATGAGAATTAGATGACTTTAAAGGAAAGTAATTCAAGAGAATACCTTTAGAGTGGGTCATATGAGATGTAGCACCGGTGTCCATATAATATTCCTCATCCGGAGAAGTTAAGGGAAAAGTATGCAAAGCTTGATCATTATTATAATTGCATGGTGGTGCCGGCCACCTTGACGTGGTGGACGGAAATTGCCACGAATATTATTATAATTGCGGGGCTCAAAATTATCAGAAAAATTTGAATTTTGCGAGAAATTATTCGAGACGAAAGTAGCGGGATGATATTTGGGAGATGAAGCCATGAAGAAAGGTTGAGAAAAAAATGTTTTAGAGGAGAAAGAAAGGTGAGGAAAGCAATCTAGCAACTGATACCATATAAGAAGTGATTTGGGAGAAAGATTGGATGCCTTCTCATTATCATCATAAGAATATATACAAGATTAATCTATGGTTTTTAGGAAACTAATTAATTACAATATATTCCTAATATTATATTCTAACATATAAATATACACTAAATAAATAATATATGTAAAATATACTTTGAGAATATTTATTATTCTAGCATTTTTAGGTTGATTTTGGATTGATTTTGGGTTGAATCTAAAACAGTCGAATGGCCGAAACCTTGACCCTTGACATAACAAGAAATTTAGCACATTCAACGGCACCACTTCACCTGTGTTGTTTATAGAGAGAGAAAGTCTGAACTTGGAAGTCGTCTTTACAGAGTGTAGCTACCTCACTCCAACCAATTCTCACTCTTTTCTCACTACACTACCATTACATTCCGCCATTTTTAATACCTTCTTTCATTATTCCTCCATTTTCATTCTCTAACCTCTGAACCCAATTTCCCCCTGAAATACCCTTTTTTTTTTTTTTTTAATTCTATCCATTAATGATTTTAACATCTCTCCAATTATGCCTTCCCCCTAAATCTAGTATTTTTCTTTCCTAGGCTTTGTTTCTTCATCTTAATCTTCAAACATGTTTTCTAATTGCAGTAGTATTAGTAGTATCACCATTTTCTCGCTTCTGTTTTTACTATTTTATAGTCCAATTTTTGTATGCTGTAATTCTGATGAAGTTCGTGCTCTTCTCGAATTCAAAAAGGGGATTCAAAGTGACCCTCTTAAAAAAATCACCACAACTTGGAATTCAACTGCTGTTTCAACTGCTGCAGATCTCGATTCTTGTCCAGCATCCTTTCATGGCGTCATGTGCGATGATTCTTATAATTCCGTCATTTCCATTGTTCTTGATAACCTAAATCTATCCGGTGAGTTGAAGTTTAGTACTTTAATTGGGCTCAAAATGCTTCAAAATCTAAGTCTTCAAGGGAATAATTTTACTGGTCGTTTAGTTCCTCAATTAGGTTCAATGAGCAATTTACAATACTTAGATCTGTCGGGTAATAGCTTCATTGGTCGGATCCCTGACCGAATTCACGATCTATGGAACTTGCAGTACTTGAATTTGTCTCATAATCAGTTTTCTGGGGGTTATCCGGCCGGAATTCGGAACCTTCAACAACTTAGGGTTTTTGATATGCATTCTAATCAACTATGGGGTGATGTTGGGCTTTTCTTCTCTGAGCTTAGAAATGTGGAGTTTGTTGATTTGAGTATGAACAAATTCTCTGGTCAACTTCCTGTTGATTCTTCACTTGTTTCAAGTATGGGGAATACCATTCGGCATTTGAACTTAAGTAGAAATTTGCTGGGTGGAAAGTTCTTGTCAAATAATACATTGGCATTGTTTCAGAGTTTAGTGGTTTTGGATTTAGGCGATAATACGATTGGGGGAGAGCTTCCTTCGTTTGCTTCCCTCTTTAATTTGAGGGTTTTGCGTCTACAAAATAATCAGTTGTATGGAGAAGTGCCGGTAGAGCTGTTAACTACTTCCATCCATCTGATGGAACTGGATCTTAGTGGAAATGGGTTTTCTGGTAAGTCCTGTATTCATTGCTTTCCTATGAATTTCCATCGTGATAATGCAACTTAATGATTTATGCTTGTTTTAGTGTTTATTGTCGATTGTAGAATTTTGTTTTTCCTGTGAGTTTTATGTTTGCTTTTTAGGTTGCTATGCAACTTGGAACGTTTAGAATTGAAACCTATTGCAGAAGTTGAAACGCTGTTCGTTTTACTACCGAAATAAGTTAATGTGTAGATGCTTTTTAAATTTTATATTTCATCTTGGTTGCCAAGATCCACATTGAATGTTGTTTCTGAATTGTGTTGTCAAGGGTGGTAGTGAAGGATGAACTTATTTTGCCAAGTAGAAGAGGCTCAGAGCATTTTTTTGCTATTGGCATTGAGATTTTGGATTTACTTTCCTTGCATGTTTAGCCTAACTCGACTACCTCTATTTTTTTAGTTGCTACGCTTTCCGATTTTGGCAAAAGTTATAATAAATGTACTCACAATGGGTGTTTGGCAAGGAGCATTGAGACTAGAGTGGGGGTTGAGACTTGAGACTTGAAAGGAATAAAACATAAAGATAGGTGATGCTATTGCTTGTTTTGCATCAAGTATAAGGTAAAAGATAAAGAAATTTGGTACGGTTTTTTCAGAATCGTGCTTCAAGTTTTTGTCCACATTTTCTTTATGCTGGAGTTACAGTAATGCATTTGCTTAGTCTACCTTCAATAACATGAGTGCCTTTGCTTTTAATACTTTGTTTCTGAATTTTGTGTTTCATTTGTCGCTGAGGATATAAAAGTGTGATTCTCAAAGAAGTTTATGCTCCCTGCATTCGTCATGTGCATATGGGTTTGTTTGAAATACTGATTTTATTTGCATATAGGCTTTGTTCGTGGTATCAATTCAACAACCTTGGAGCTACTGGATTTGAGTTCAAACAGGTTGACTGGTAGCTTTCCAGAGTTCAGTTCTCAATCAGGATTGACTTCCTTGAGAATCAGTAACAATTCTTTGGAAGGTAGCTTGCCCTCTGAATGGGGTCAGTTCCCAAAATTGTCCAAGATTGACCTCAGCATTAACAAATTCTCTGGGCCAATTCCACCTGCTTTATTTTCCTTGAACTTGATTGACCTGAATCTTTCTAGAAATCATTTCAATGAAGCAATTCCTTTCCCTGAGTCTATGGTTGGTGAACTTTTGGCTGAACCGGTTTTCGCACCTTTGGAATCCTTGGATCTTTCTGAAAATGCATTGGAAGGCGATCTCTCCACAGAAGTTGGCTTCCTGGGTAGGTTAAAATCTTTGAATCTTGCAAAGAATAGGCTATCTGGACATATACCAAGTTCGCTGGTCCGAATTGATGATTTGGAGTCTCTTGATTTATCAAACAATAAATTTGAGGGTCACTTGCCCGATAAACTTCCATCAAGTCTGAAGGCATTGAATGTAACCTATAATAGTCTGTCTGGTACTGTCCCGGAAAATTTGAGAAGATTTCCCCCTACTTCTTTTCATCCAGGAAATGAGAAGCTAGTTATCCCGGGTGAAGGATCACCAAATGATGCTTCAAGTTCTATATCCGATGGAGCTGGGCATCATCGTTCAAAGTCTAGCATCAAGGTTGCCTTTATTCTTGCTTCAGTTGGGGCAGCTTTGATGATTGGATTTGTCGCACTAGCTTATTATCGTGCTCAGTTTCATGGTAGTAGTAGTAACAAATTCAATGGTTCTACTGCTGGAAGAGAAGTTAAATTGGGGAGATTTGGTCGACCTTCTCTTTTCAAATCTCATGCAGGCTCTGAGCCTTCAGAAACATCATTGAGTTTTTCTAATACTCATTTACTTACTTCAAATATAAGCTCATTGTCAGGGCAGGCTGACCATGTGCCAGATATTTCCGAGCATGCATCTGCTGTAGCAGCATCTAGTATCAATCTCCCCGAAAAATCTGTAGTAACATCAGCAAGAAAGTCTCCCCCTGGGTCACCATTGTCATGTTCCCCCCGATTCATTGAAACATCTGAACAACCCATAACATTGGATGTTTATTCACCTGATCGGTTTGCTGGAGAGCTATATTTCCTTGATGCATCTCTTGCATTCACAGCTGAGCAGTTATCTCGAGCCCCAGCTGAAGTTCTTGGTCGAAGTAGTCACGGTACGCTGTACAAGGCTACACTCAGTAGTGGACAAATATTAACTGTGAAGTGGCTGAGGGTAGGATTGGTAAAAAGTAAGAAAGAATTTGCGAAAGAGCTCAAAAAGATTGGTTTATTGAGGCATCCTAATATAGTGTCATTGCGAGCTTATTATTGGGGACCCAGAGAACAGGAGAGGCTTATTTTATCAGACTATATCGACGGGGATAGTCTGTCTCTCCACCTATATGGTAAGGCAGTTGCAGCTTATTTAGATATGTTTAATTTTAGCCTGAACTTTCCTGGCTTCTTGAATTTTATGGCTTGGCTTCTTGAATCGTTTTAAAATGGTTTTCCTGATCACAACAAGCAGAAAACATTGCATTAGTTGGATACAAAATATTCCTTTGCCCACAAATTCTTGTGAGTGATGGTCTCTTTGAAAGACCATCTCTTGTTGTGTCGGCCCATATAGAAAAATGTAGAGTAAAAGTAGGCAATAAGCTTTAATGGGTTGGGCTCTCAGGAGACTTGCTGTCCTTCGCTTAGGTTTCAAAATGAAAGTTCAAGGTTGTATTCTTAATTGAGTCTTGCTATGATTTCTTTAACATGATTTTCAACCTTTTTTTTCTTTTTATAATGCCTTGTTTGGATTGAGGGAAAAGAAAGGAAAGGGTTTGGAGGGATGACAATCCCGTTGTTTGGATAGCAAGAAGGGAGGGAGAGGATTTAGAGGGAAGGGATTTGGAGGGATTAGCTTCCTTCATTTTGTTAACTTCCAAATCTCTCTATAAGAGAAAAGATTTGCAAGGAAAATGCAATTCCTTTCTTTCACCTTTTTCTTCCTATACAAATAATGTAGCCTTGTCCTCTCTTTTCCTCTCCATTCTTTCCTTCCCCTTCCTTTCTTTTCTCTCCTAATTTGCTATCTAAACATAGTGATTGTACACTAACATAGGGATTTAGAGGGATTAGCTACCAAATAATTGCTAATTTTCATCAAAGCGTATAATCTTAATTGCTAATGTTCATCAAAACGTATAACGACTACTGCGTTAAGGCTTTGTTCGGGGCTTTGGGCACTGTTACGATTAATATTATAGGTTTATTTGATGTACACTAACATTCATTTGGTAGGACTGTGAATCAGTGATTGTTAAAAGTTTGAAAATTCTATCAATTAGCCTCAAGACATTTTTTTGTATATCCTATTGAAATTAAAAGCTCAAATAAAAAATAATTAAATTAATTAAATAAATACCCTAACCCTAAATCCATCACCCCTTCCCTGCAACAGCTTCCTCTCACCTCCAAAATTTATGCCCTCCCTGAATTTCATAATGGCTTGAAGACACGCATGACATGAAACCAAAAGAACATGACCACACGACACACACTTGTAGAAACGGACCCATTGGCTGTGCTTGGGCCATGTCTAGATGGCCTTTTTGATTTTCAACATAGGTACAACGCATGGCATGAGTTTTAGCGTGAACTTGGCCTATGAGTCAGCATGTACAAGCACGACATTAATTAGTAATTATTATATTTAACATACTACAGATAAAAACCGATATAATTTTGTTAAAATTTGAAATTAACCTCATTACTCTACATTTATGCTAAGATAGCTATCACAAATAACTGTAGAAGATATAAGAGACGTCATGAAATGACCTTTTCGGTTCGTGGGATTTTGCCATGTTTGTAGGCTTACCTATCAAATCTTTTCCTATGGTGCGACCATGGGATGGAGTCAAGTGGGTGTGATTGGGGAGGCTCCACAAAAAGTATGTCACTGCATACTTGACCCAGTGCCATCACTGCCTGAAATTAGCTTACCCCTCGAAAACAGCCCGTCTTCACTCAATTATTGAAAAGGTGCTCCTTGTTCCTGTAAAACACCACTCATCCCCAATACAACAAAATTTAGTTCTTTGATTGGTGCTGGGGTGGGTCTTGTTTGAGTGTGAAAAGTCCTTTTCGGGAATGGAGAGCTGTTATTGGACAAGGATGGTAGACTTAGGGTATATTTTTATATACTGAATCTATAATTTTGAAGGATTTTTTGATTATATTTGTTGATAAATATACAAAAAGTGGATTTCTAATTGGTAGAACTTTTCAAACTTCTGTTTACCATTGATTAAAAAAATAGAAAGTAGTATGTACCAAATGAAATTTCACTTAGCATTTGCTCTTTAAGGTTTAAAATTCTTTGTTTTTTCTTGGTCCATATCTTCTTCAACCTTAACTTCATTTGTACTATGCGCGCAGAATCCACACCCCGAAGATATTCTCTCTTGTCATTTAGCCAGAGGCTGAGAGTTGCTGTTGACGTAGCCCGCAGTCTGGTCTTTCTTCACGATAGAGGCATGTCTCATGGAAACCTAAAGCCAACAAACATTCTTCTAGAAGGACCAAACTTCAATGCTCGGGTCACGGATTATGGTTTGCACCGCTTAATGCTGCCTGGTGGAATTGCTGAGCAGATCTTGAATCTTGGTGCACTGGGTTACTGTGCTCCTGAAGTTGCTAATGCGTCCAAGCCTGTGCCCTCATTTAAAGCCGATGTTTATGCGTTTGGAGTAATTCTTATGGAAATTATGACAAGAAGAAGTGCGGGTGACATCATATCGGGTCAATCTGGGGAAGTTGACCTGACGGATTGGGTTAGGCTGTGCGATCAAGAAGGGAGACGCATGGACTGTATAGATAGAGATATTGCAGGTGGGGAAGAACCCTCGAAAGCAATGCACGACGTACTTGGTATTTCCCTTAGGTGTATTCTTCCTGTAAATGAGCGGCCTAACATTCGACAAGTCTACGAAGATCTCTGTTCAGTATCTGTTTGAAGATCTGTTTGTACATTAGTATCTTACCACAGACTTCTTTTTCTGTATTCTCCCCCCCTTGCCCCTGTTGGTTGTCTGGTCTGGGAAGGGCTTGATTCATCTTATTCTTTTTTTCCTCAAAATTTTCCCTGTAAAGTTACCGTTGCTCCATTGTTTGATTGACACATTTTTGAGTTTGATTTATGATCATTCTGATTCTGATTCATCTTTTTGTTTGATTTATCAACTTATGCACGTCTAGAATTTTTCCAGGCGAGGCTAGTTGCCTTGACTGTACCACTAGACTATGATCCCTCTAGTCTTGCTAGGGCTGTAAAAAATTGACCCGAACTGTAATACCGCCCGCAATCGACCTGTATTCGACCCGTTGGTTGACCCGAGGTGTAGTGACCTGTAACTGATCAAAACTCGACCTGATGTTGACCCGTAACCCGACATGTACCCGAATATTTTAGACCCATAATCGACCGACACCCGACTCGAGAATAACCCACACCCGATATGAACCCGATGATGTGGTTAACCGAACACGATTTGCACCCGACCTGTTACAACTCAAACCCGTTTTTAACTCGATAGGTACTCGACATAATCCTACCCGAAATGACCCACAATCAACACCCGAGATTAACCCGACAATATGGTTAACCGAACTCGATTTGCACCCGACCTGTTACAACTCGAACCCGTTTTTAACCCGATAGGTACCCGACATAATCCTACCCAAAATGGCCCACAATCAACACCCGAGATTAACCTGACAATATGGTTAACCGAACTTGAATTGCACTAAACTTAATACAACTCTAACATGTCTTTCCACCGATAGGTACTCGACACAATCCCACCCGAAACGACCCATAATCCACGCTTGAGATTGAACGGACAATATGGTTAACCAAACTCAATTTGCACCCGACCTGTTACAACTCAAACCCGTCTTTAACCTAATAAGTACATGACATAATCCCACCCGAAATGACTTGAAACTCGTAATTGACCTAACAAGCAATTGACATGGCCCGAAATTGACCAAGCTGGCAAATGGCCAAATTGATGTGATAATTGCAAATATTTGCACTTATTCATAACATTTAATTCTCTTGTATGATTGTCAACATTAGTGATTTCATGCTTATTTTGAATATTGATGTTACTTTTCTCATTTTGACAAATTATGTTGATTTTGAGTGAATTTTGATTATTTTAAGTATATTTTTTTATGGCTTTAATGATGACTAAGTTTAATAGGGAAGTACTTTTTTTATATTTTATTTAGGTTGAAAATTAAGGTGATAGAAAAATCCTGATATTGTACATTAATTGTTGTTCATACACTTAAAACAAGAGAATATTATTGTCAAATTTAGAGACAACTTTCATTAAGCTAGACTTGTTAGCAATATCAAGAACGCAAACTGCTCTTGTAGAAAGCAAATAAATACACAAACTTTAAGTCATATAAGTGTATGTGTCAATTTCACTAATTGAAATACATTTCCTTGTTGTATTATATAATCTTAATTCAGCATAATAGAAAGAATACTCTAATTATAACATTGGAAAAAAACTTGTATATATATAACTACATTGGATATAATAAAAAGAGAAAAACATCTAGTGTTGTTAATGTAGCTTTTATCAATGATATTACAACCAAGATAGTTGAGCCAGAAAAAACCACATGGAAAATCCTTTAGTTGTTGATTTGCTCTGAAATTGCAATTTCTTTTAGTACATTAAGGTATTCTTCATTCTTCTCTTCTGGTTCGAAGCCATACATCCAATTGCTAGTTGTTACAAAAATCTCCACATTCTTGGGCAATAGTGAAGCTCTCAGTTTGCTCAAAACACGACCCCCCAAACTAAAAGAAGTTTCTGAAGCAACAGAGGTAACTGGAATGACTAAAATATCTTTGGCCATGCGAGAAAGTATTGGAAAAGAAACACTTTGAGCTTTCCAATAGGCTAAAATATCAATATCCTCCGTATGAGATATATAGGGTAAACTAATATAAGATTCCAATTCTGATGTTCCGCTCGTACATGCCAGATTAAAATTCTAACAAACACTACAACATAATTTGCTTTTAGTGGGATATATTTAGCGACATGTAATTTAAATGTCGCTATTACAAATTTCTTATAGTGTATATAGAGGATTTAGTGACATTTATTAGAGCCTTTAGCAGCATATAAAAAAGTGACACTAAAGCTTTTAGCGACATAGGATCTAGTGACATTTCTCACAAATGCCACTATAGACTATAGTGATAATTACATTTGCCACTAAAGACAAAATTAAGTGTCGCTAAATCACTTTATGGTGGAACTTAAATTAAAAACCAATAATTATTACACTAAAAATATGAATTAGTGACATATTTTTAATGCCACTAAATCCAATGTCGCAAAAAGCTAATTTTGTTGTAGTGAAACAAAATATTTAAATAAAATATATCAGATATTCCATAACAAAATAATTTATAAATTAAACATAATAAAAGAAAGTACACTAACCTGAAAAACATTGAAAAGAGTGAATGGGCGCTGAGGGCGAGAAGACCAACTTGAATTTTGATTTGTTGAACTTTGGATAAAAGAAGACGAGTAAGAGGAAGAGGAACAACTAGGAGTAGAATTTGAATAGAGATTAAACAAATCAACAAACTCTTTATGTATATTTCTTACCCTTTGGTGTGCTTCTCATCACAATAAAGAATTCCATACAATTTCTTCTCTAAAAACCTAATCTTGAATCGAGGATCAAGTATTACAGCAAAACTTAGAATCATCGAGTGCTCCGACCAATATTCTTCATATTTTTCGAGCATAGGTTTTGACATTGTGCGAATACCCAAACACGGATGAATGTGAGAATCTGTCAACATTTTCTCAATCGTAACAATGTTAGCTAGAAACAAATTGGAAGTAGGATAGTTGCATCCTGAAAATAAGTTAGTTATTGAGTTAAATGGCTCAAGAAAGTCACATATTAATTCAACTGTTTCCCACTCCTCTGTGGTAATAGTTTTCAACTCATTTCTGCAATTCTTTTCCCTAATGATAAACAAGGAAATGGCTGATTTTCCGTCAATCGCTCTACGGATCATTGAGTAGGTAGAGTTCCATCGAGTACTGCACCAATCGTGGTGATACGGCAAATAATCCGACAGCTTCGACAATCGAGATGCAAATTGGTCTTCAATGGTGCGTTTCTGGGTCGAAGGTTCTTGGACCAAGATTCAGCAACTTGGGCTTGTGGGTCTTTATTTTAAATGTGAAAAGAAAGGCCTCCAAAGTAGAAGAATGTTAATTTCTTGGGAGCCGAACATACACTCAAAATTTCAGAATTATTAGGCTTGTCTTGAAACTGACAATATCTTCAAATCTTGAGATAATTATAGTCTTGTTCTCAATTACGCAAATATTCAATTAAATTGGGGTTTGTCGATCTATCTTCACGGGGAGTGTTAATTCACCAATTTTGATGAATCGAGGGTTATTCTTGATGTCGAACAACCAAGGATGAGGATGGACGCTTTTCCCTTGGAATATCACGCCGCTCCCTCACTAATCTCTAAGACCAAATCCTATGATCTTTGGAGAGTAATGACTCTTCTTGAGATGATGATTCTCTTCAAGACTCAAGCAAGACAATAGAAAATAGAATTATTACAAATACTCTTATTTGAAATGAAATGAACACTTGAATTAATGAATGTCTCAAATGAATACATGAGGGTCTTATTTATAGATTTGCCCCCTTACTTATTTTCAAGATTCTAATGGCTAAGACTAATGTTTTAGAAAAAGCTAAAGGCTAAAAAAAACGAGGGAATAATATCTCATATAAAACGGAGACGACTAATACTATATTTAATACAAATAGTAGTGTCGCTCTTATTTGATCCTCGGCGGCTTTCCTCAATCACGTGATGCCATTAGGATAATTGGTGCGCGTCTTATTCGAGGAGTGTGATGGAGAGATTGTCTCTGGATTGTTTGTGTATGAACCAAGGCGGGAAGCAACTACTTGTCTTGGTTCAAGTACGAACATCCAACATTAACAGACCTCGAAAATTAGAATCAAAATCTTTAATAGCTAGTTCAAAACTAGAAAGTCGAGGATCAGAAGAATCAACATATCTTACGACGTTGCGCACCTTCTTAACAGAAGAATTAATCACCTTAAGACCCTCCTGAACTATCAAATTGAGAACATGTGCAGCACATCTTACATGAAAATATTTTCGATTGCATAGAAGGGGTGAAATAGCATGTAAGTCAGTTTTAAATTTCTCAATCATAACATTATTAGCTGATGCGTTATCAAGAGTTATTGTAAAAACTTTCTTCTCAAGACCCCACTCAACTTGCATTGATTTTACAAGCTTATAGATTGCATCACCATATCATGAGGTGGAGGAAAACGTCGAAAATTTAGTATTTTTGACTGAAGTTTCCAATTGTTATCCACATAATGAGCTGTAAGAGCAAAATAAGAACGCGAGGTGCATGCAGTCCAACCATCACAAGTAAAACAAATACGACTTGAAACAGAATTCAATGACTTTGTAAGAAATTCTTTGTATTCAATATGCCTAGCCATGCAATATTTAGTGATCTTAAATATCCTTCACTTCAGGATTCAAATAGTGATGCAATTCCCTTAGTTTTTTATGCTCAACTATACTCAAAGGGTAATTATGAACAAAATAACATCGACAAATAGTTTGCAATACATATCTTGATAAAAAATTATCACCGTTTTTGGATTTTTTGCAAGAAAATTCTTATAACCCATGCAACTTTCAGTATGCCTCTTAGCGTTAGATGTGCCATAACGACCATCAGCATTGTATTGCTTTTTACAATAACTACAATAAGCAATCATACCTCCACCTTCAGGTTGTTCAACCAATGAATAATGGTCCCAAACACGAGAAGTCCTTCTCCCCATATTTGAACTTGACTTTGTCTTCTTATTAAGAGGTTGCCCCTCAACGGTTTGTGAATTTTCATCATTTAAATCCCCTTCAAGCAACAAAGGAAATTATATTCAGGAGAAAGTCAAGCATAACCCGCTCTAAAACCCGATTCTCAATATTCATCACAGACAGACGATGAGTGTCGATAATTATTAAGTGAGAAAGAAACAAACAAAAATTAAAATCATAACAAACAAACCATAGTTAATTGTAGGGTGATTAAACCATTTCATTCTGAACAATATACGTGCCTATCATGCTATTAATATGATAATACTAAAAACAATGCTATCATTATATAAAAGACAAGATTTGCAATATGGACCAAATTACTGCATTGCATTAATACTCTTAGTAAGATTTTAGGAGCTACAATGGGCTCAATTTTAAGTATTCCACCGTAAAACAGTTAAGATGTGGTTTAGACAACACAAATCTGATTGATGATCAAGTGTGAAAGCACAGGCAAACATGTGTAGACTTTAGCTTTACTAACACTACAATACTCTTGATTACTCAATATAAAATTCAGAATCTAAAAGATTAGACTACAAATGTACAATCTTTAAATTGATAAGATCCAAAAATAATCACCACATATTATATCTCTACTGACAATACAAGAACATATAATTACAAACCATCTACTAATCTCATATTTCATACAATTTACAAAAAAAAAAAAAAAAAAAAAAAACACTTTCAAATATTCTGGTATTTTAGAATGACTAACAGTAGAAAAATACAACAAATATTCTGGCAATTTAGAATGACTAATTTCACGAAACAAAGAAGATGGCTAACAATATAACTTCAATTCATACGAATACATGTATCTTTTCGTAGCAATATTTTAACACTCACTAATTAACTATTTTTTTCAGATTAGGCAAAAATTAGGGTTAACTTGACAACCAAAAGAAGAAGATGAACATCAAAACAATCTAATTTTTTTCGTAGACCATTTTGCAGACCAATAAGAAGCAAATTTTCAATTTCAATCTTAAATCGGTTAATTAGTTAAGATCAAATTGTGAGAATGCAATTGATGTTTTGTGAATTGTGTGAGTATTTTTGCGGGAGAAGATTGAATAATGCTTGCAAACCATTTTCAATAGTTTGAGGCTTTGAGTAGTGAAGTTAGAAGGTGGTTTTTGAGAATGAAGTTGGGAATAATGGGTCTTTGTGGGAAATGTGGGAGTGGGAGTTGGGAGTGTGGGAGTTGGGACGGTAGTTTACTAATTTTCATGTTGTCTCTTTTTTTAAAAGTAAATTTATAAAAATATTATCATTAATATTAAAATTATTATTATTATTATTATCATTACTATTTTTTTTGCAATTATTATTATTATTATTATTATTATTATTATTATTATTATTATTATTATTATTGATTCTTATAAGCTTTTAACAAAAAGACTAATAAAAAAAGCGTATTGAATTATAAAAATCGATATTTATAAATAAAAGAAAATATGTAAAAGCAAAATTGGTGGTATTATATAAGGTAAAAGAATTGCTAGTTTATATTGTGTAAGTTTGTCTAGCTGAATCAAGTTTACTTTACGAAAAATATATGTTTGATTCAACTTAACAAAATTTTTTCAGCTAAAACTAAGCTTGATTTAGCTGCATCAAGTAATGTTCATGTAAATAATAGTTTAATTCAACAACGTCAAGTCTAGTTGAGCTAAAGATAAGTTTGACTCAGCTGAATTAAGTTTACTTTACGTAAAAATAAGTTTGATTGGTTGAATTAAGTTTAGTTTTGTAACACCCTGACCCAACAGACCGCTGGTGACAATTGATTAGGTGGAATAAAATGTAGTCTAGATAAAATAAGTTTGATTCGGCCGAATCAAGTTTATTTTAGCATTTGATTCAGCTTAATCTAGTTTAGTCAAATAAAACAATGTTTGATTAAGCTAAATCAATTTTAGTTTAGGTAAAAAAATTATTTAGCTAAATCATTTTTAGTAAAGAAAAAAAAGTAATTGTTTGATTTAGCTGAATCAAATTTGTTCAACTAAAAGTGAATTTGATTCAGCTAAATCAAGTTATCGAATTTGTTCTGTCAAAATGAGTTTGAATAAGCGGAATCAACTTATCAAATCTGTTCAGTTAAAGTGAGTTTGACTCACCTGAATCAACTTTTCATGATCTAAAATATGGTTTTGCCTAAAATACGTTGGATTGTTGAATCGAGTTTAGTTCAGATAAAAAAAAACAATTTGATTTAACTGAATCAAGTTTAGTTTAACAAAATAAATATTTTATTGAGCAAAATCATATTATTTAGCTAAAAATAGTTTGATTCAGCTCCATCAATAATAGTTAACTAAAAATAATTCGACAGAATCAAGTTTAGACTTTTAGTTAACCAAAAAGTTCGATCCAACTTAATCTAGGTTAGTTTAACGAAAAAATGTTAAATTAAGATAAATTAACTTTAGTTAAGGAAAAAAAATTACTTAGTTCTATCATGTTTATTTAGGAGAAATAAATATTTGATTCAGCTAAATCAAATTTGTTCTAAGTTTGATTCAGCTAAATCAACTATTAATCTAAAAATAATTTGATTCAACTAAATGAATTATAATTTAGCTAAAAATAAGTTTGATTCAGCTTAATCAAGTTAGTTTAGATAAAAATAAGTTTAATTTAGCTGAACCAAATTTAGTTTAACATAAGAATGTTTGATTCAGTTAAATCGAATTAGTTAGCTAAAAGTAACTAAATCAAATCTTGTTCATCTAAAATATAGTAGTTTGATTAACATGTATCAAGTTTAATTCAGCTTAAGTTCGATTGAATAGAATCAAGCTTAGCTTAGTAAAAATTAAACAATAAATATATGCTGCATTCAAATCTTATCAACTTTATCTAAAGTTTTGAACCAAATTTGTCTAGTAACCGACAACTCAATTAACCGACTACAGTTGGTGATGCTCCAATAATCACAAACAATTTCAACTTGAATAAATCTATCTATAACTATTACTAAAACAAAACACGGCTGACATCATCGCCTTTTAAATTTGCTTACATGTCGCTTCCATATTAAAAATTTTCCCTCTAAATTAATGATGATGTCGTTATATTATGATTAACTTTGACTTACTATTTTCTTATTTTGAGTACTCCTATATTATTATTCTTATTAATTATATTGTTATTTTACTTTTTAGGTTAAATCGCATTTAATGCCTTATTTATATATTATATTATATTTATTTCAATTATATTTCATTTATTTCAATTATTTATAAAATGCTTTTATTTTTATTTATTGAATGAATATTATTAAGTGCATTGGATATTTTGAGATGTTTAAAACATAATATACTTTTATTAGGATTTGTTTTTGTTATTCATACTATTGGTTACTTAATTGCAATGCTTTATTTTAATATGATTTAAGTTGTAACTATTTTTAGATAAGTCATTTATATTTTTTATGAGAAAATTTATTTTTGTCGTTTAAACTAATAAAATAATTTTACATATTTTTATGTATTTATATTTGATTTTAAAATATGTTATCAATAGTAGTAATATTTTATACTTCTATAAATTAATGTAACAGAAGTAGTTATTTTTGTTAGCAAAAATTGGTATGTTATTTTTAATTAAAAAAAATCATAATTTCGTATTGCACTCAAGGTATGAACCGTGCTCTTTTATTCAAAATAAAAAATAAATGTATATGTATAATTATATTATGCACAATGGAAAATATGATATAATGTACGTAATGTGTACAATCGTTTAGAGTGAAACGAAATATAACTATAATGTATAGCTTATTTCTTAAAATTTTTATTTCTTAACGTATACAAATATGTCAAAAAATTTGATAAAGTCGTGCATCGCACGAGCACTATCTAGTTGTATAATAAAATAAAGTTCATTCTTTATAAAATCAATTGAATTGGACTTTAACCGACCCGAATACGAAGATTAACCGAATGGAAGACTCAAAATTCAAAAATAATATATCGATTGGATGTCAACCCGAACCCAATATAAACCGACCTGACGTTAACTTAAAATGCAAAATGACCCAACCCATAGTCTAACCGAACTCAATTTGACCTGCAGTATAATCGATCTGAATCCGATACAAACCGAACTCGATTCGACCGGAACTGAAACCGAAACCGACCCAATGTGGTATTAACCCGATATAGACCCGCACTCGATTAGACCCGTAACCGAATCGACCAGAGTCAAAATGCTAAAATAATTGAAAAAACCCGTACCCGAGAATATCCGAACCCGATGAAATCCGACCCAAAACCCGACCGAGTAACTGAATTTACAGCCCTAAGTCTTGCACTATGTTGGGATAAAACATTTAGGGTCAAAGAGGAAAGGTAGAGAATAAATATTTATTAAAGACGAAACGAGATTTGATTTTTACAAAATTAAAGGAACAAATCTTTATCTTCCAAATCTCTCGCTTTAATTTTAATTATCCAGATAATGAAAATTTTATCCTCTCAACACCCTCTTTTCTACTCTTTTCAATTCCCTCGAACCAAACATTGTTTTAGTTATACTCCTTTTCTATTAGAAATATGTGGAAACAGGAAATCTCCCTTGAGACGGGTGTAGGCATGCGACCAGCTTTTAAAGCCCATAGCCGACTTCACACAACAGCCCACTAATACATCTCCCACTTATTTAAGCCATTTTCCTTCCACATCAAAACCGGTTATCCACTTAGCAACATGATCATCGAAAATAACTAAAATTCACCACTATTAATGGAGGTCGAGTACAATAATCATAGTGATAATATGGGAAAGGGAGTATTGCTAAAATTGATCCCCGTCGTCTTCGTCGTCTGATCTCTAAGCTTTATCAAGACTATTACTAATGTTAATGGATGATCTTGAGCTTCATTACAGAGAGTGATGATGATGACAATGATGAGGATGAAGAGGATGAGGATGACGACAATGATAACAATTGATATTGTGATAGATAAATTTCTTAATCTTACGCAAATACAAGAGATTATAATGGTGAAGATAATTGTGTGGAAATGAAGGTATTTGATGATGATGATGATCAAAAAATGGTGAAGAGTTGTTTAAAGACTATAAATGATAATTATATAATAGTATTAACTTTCAAGTGATTATATAATACAAGGCCTATTTCAAAACTCAAAAGGCTTATTTCAAGCCATAAAAGGCATATTTGAGAACTCAAGTTTAACATATACTCTAAAATTTAAAATATCAAGTTCTAAGTCTTTTTTTTTTAACGATAAGGGAGGCTAAGATTCATTAATCAACAAATCAGAATACAAAGCATCTCCAAACCAAGGCGGGACATTATTAACCCTTAGCTTGTCGCAACTAATAATCATAGCCCACTTGGCTAAACGATGGGTAATCCCATTAGAATCCCAAAAGCAAAAGAGAAAAGAAACAAAGGAGATTTTAATGGCCATGACCGACAATTGTCGATAATGGTCTGAGTATAAAAACCCCTTCTAAGCTTTCCTTGAAGAGCCTCAATCAAGCATTTGCAATCCCCATCAAAAGTAACATTGTGCCAACCTTTCTCCAAACAAAACAAAACAATATAGCCACACATTCGTGATTACGGGCCACGAAACCTAAGCCTTGTCTATCATCATTGAGAGAAAAACCCCCATCAAAATTGACCTTAATGACTCCTACCGGAGGCTTAGTCCACCGAGCCTGGATCCTAAAAGAACCATTAGACGCATGATCAAAAGACAAGGAGCTTTGATACTCCGAAAGCCAATCCAAAGCTTTCCCAACACATAGAGAGGGAGGAATCGAAAACTGCTCAAAGATAACCTCGTTCCTTACTTCCCAGACTTGCCAGCAAATAACCACAACCCGCTTCACACCAACTTGACCCAAAGAGGACCAAGCCCAATCCAAAATATCACGAAAAGAAACAAAATTAGTCAAAGGAAAGGAAATTGCTGCCACCTTCCAAACTTCTCTTGCCCAACTACAATCACGTAAAATATGGATCAAAGATTCATCCTTCTCGCAACGAGGACAATAAAGGAAATCCATAATCCTTTTTTTTCACAAATTCACACCATGGGGAACAATGTCCCAACACGCCTGCCACACAAAGTCGTGAACCTTAGGAGGAACTTTAAGTTTCCAAATCTTACTGCAAACCGGATCTGGCTCATTCGAACAAGAAGGAAGCGCAAAAGAATTTAAAGCGAACAAGTACACATCCTTCACATATAGGACCCCATCTTTACTAAGCACCCAACATAATTTATCCGCCCGACCATCAACACTAATCGAAATACTTAAGATTTTATCCGCTTCAAAAGGAAGAAACGTTTTTCGCACAAGATCCACCCACCACAAATGTAATCGAGGGTCAATAAATAGATTAAGAGTAGCATCCGTGCTCAAAGAAGGGCAAGGGGAAACAATGCGCCCCGAATCAGGTTCATCCAACTATGCATCATGACGGACCTTAATACTCTTACCATCCCCAATCTTCCACCGCATCCCCCTAATAACAAAGATCGAGAGCCCCAAATACTCCTCCACCCGTAGCTTGGATTAAAACCCTTCTTAGCCTTCCATACATCACCGTGAGGATAATACCGAGCCCGAATGATGCGAGTGATCAAAGAGTCCGGACGATCAACAAGCCGCCACAGTTGTTTAGCCAACATGACTTGATTAAACAACTCAAAGTCTCGAAACCCCATACAAGCTTGAGTTTTTGGCCTACACATATGCTGCCAAACCTTCCAACTAATGCCTTTTCGATCCTAAGGGATACCCCACCCAAAACGCCGCACCATGCTACTAATATCAGAACAAAGGCCAAGCGGAAGTCTAAAGTAACTCATAGCGAAAGAGGGAGTAGCTTGAACCACAACTTTAATTAAAGAATTCTTTACCCGCTCATGATAACAATTTCTCTTTCCACCCTTGAAGCTTTTTCCAAATTCGGTCTCTAATTGCCCCGAAAGAAATTCTTTTGGACTTATCAAAAATAGTAGGGAGCCCTAAATATTTATCATGCATTGCCACTTCCACAAACCCCAAAGACGATTTGATAATATGACGGATATTAGGGTTTAACTTCCTACTAAACGAGATCTCGCTTTTGTCCAAATTCACCTTTTCCCCAGACAACTCCTCATACTGCCGCAAAATATCTCTAATGGTCTCAGCTTCCATCAGTAAACGATCGCAACAAACAAACCCGCATATCCTCAGTCACTCTCGGCTCAATATGCTCCAAAAGCTTCAAATCAATCGGAGGACGAGACGTAGTAAAAAGATCAACATAAAAAGTCCTGACGACTCGAATTAAATCCTCTTGCTTCTCAACTTTCGACCCATCAACATCCAACAAAGAATCAATTTCGTTCCGTTTAAACCGATGAGAAGCACGATGATGAAAATAGGAATTGTTCTTATCCCCATCCGAAGGACAAAAGGTCTACATCGCTGCCACACTTTAGTCTACAATTTTTTCCGAATGTCTCGAATATCTTCCTCCACCCTTCTCCTCAATCTCCGAATAAGATTGGACCATCCATCTTAACCTTTTAAGCCTCTTAAAGAGCCACCGGAGCCTCTTATGAATATTTTCAAATGTATGTTTGCCCCATTGATCAAGAATCCGCCCACAATAAAACACCTTATCCGACCAAGAAACCATCGAAACACGCCCAGCCTCAATCCACGCTTCATGCACCACCTTTGAAAACTCTGGAACATGGAGTCATTTGGCTTCAAATTTGAAAGGTTTTGCATCCCTAGGCATAGACAAAGAGTCACTCCTGACATCCCGTACTAGCTTGCACAAAAAGAGGAAGATGATCCGAAGAATCCCAGACAATATGACGAACCGAAAAAGAGGGAGAAAAGTCAAGCCACTCCTCGTTGGTAAAAGCACGATCCAACCTTTCTTCTATGAAATTATCCCCCCGCTTGTTCGACCATGTGAATTTATAACCCTCAAAGTCCATATCCTTCAACCCAAAACATCCACCACGGCCCGAAATCAGACATAGAACCATGATCACACTCGTTTCCACCCCTTTTTTCACACTCGAACAAGACTTCATTGAAATCCTCAACAAGAAGCCACGGCATATCCGAAAGAGACCCAAGATCTCGAATTAATTTCCACGTTCTCCATTTCTCCCCCGACTCGGACCAATCATAAATTCTGGACCCTCTCTAATAAGCCCCTGACTCACTTTTCACTTCAAAATCGATATCTTTGATCCGTCGAACGATTTCGAACATCAACATCTTTTGTCCACAAGAATGCTACACCCCGGCCCTTCCAACAACATCAACCCAAATCCCATGCTCCCAATTTAATTTCCTTTGAATCTTAGCCATTTCGGACCCCGGACGTTTAGTCTCACAAAGAAAGATGATATCCGGGGAATTTTGATGAACAAGGTCCGTCAAAGATCGAATCGCCCCGGGATTCCCCAACCCACGACAATTCCAACAAAGGATTCGACTCATTGACCCGGTAGAGCCAATATAGTGGGACCCACCAAATTTGTTATCAACCTTCATCACATCAACTCGCCTTTGTTGAGCCTCCTTTCCCTTGTCCTCCATACATTCTCATTCTATCCTTTTACACAGACCTCTTGCCCGACAATGGCCTAACCCCAGAGTCATCCTCTCGCCTACCCTCAACATTGTGAGAGCGTCGTCTCCATTTCTTCTCACCACCCGTCATCGCTTTCCTACTGTCATGTTCACCATCATGCCCTTTCCCCTCCACGACAACCTCCACAAAAGTTTTTGCCACCCATTGATCCGCCATACACAAACCATCCCCATGAAAATCCTATCCTCCCTTATTCCCCTCCTCCTAAGAACAAAGGACCCCATCTTTGCCGGCCTGCTCACAACCCCTCCCTACAATATCATCATCCGTAGCATGCTCTTCCTCAAGCTCCAACGAAACTTGTCTGAAAATATTCACGAACTCATCCTCCACTATACCATCCAACCGACTCCTACTGCCAGCGTTCTTATTTGACCCATGCCCAGGCCCGTCACCATCCTTCTCACCTTGCACCTTCCATGGTGAAGCACGCAAGAACGTCCCATATTTCTTCTCAGGAGTTCGATCCCCGTTTATATCAACACACTCATTTGATCCATGCCCGAGACGAGCACAAAAAAGCAAATCATTGACAATTGTTCATATTTCACCGATTTGTCACAAACACTCCCACCCCTAATCCTTAATTTAACCATGGCCACCAACGGTTTCCGAACATCAATCTTGACCCTCAATTGTAGAGACTTATCCAAATTATGACGACTGGAATTTGATAAAGCAACAAACAACCCAACCCCTTCTCCCAACATCTTTGCATTCTCCTCATTCCCCCAACCTTTGAACGATAAATCATAGAAACGAACCCACATTGGCAACATGAAGATCTTCAAGTCCGACGGTTTAATGGCTTTGTCTATATCTTCAAGAAGGAACGGGTATTTATCGAAGTGCCAAGGTTGACCTTCCATGATTTTTTCTTTATCTCTCCAATGAAAGAATTGAACTTCATAAAGATTCCTCCTGATGTTAACTATTTCGACCCCATACTTGACAGTCCAAACGCTCTTCAGGGTTGCTATGAAGGCATTAGGATTAGGTACCCTTGATGACCAAAAACTTCCCACTAAACCCAAACAATTTTATCATTCTCCTCGTCTGCCTCCTCACCCCCGACATCCCACTCCACTGCATCATCTTCCGCTTCACCGTCCTGTCTGGCCATGTTCTCCTCCCCATGCACAGGCTGCTTCACCGTATTACCATTCTTGCAATCAAGAATGATAGAAGAGTCCTTATTTACTCCTGAAGGATACAACTCCTTGTCCTCCTTCCCCCCTTCAGTCAAACAGTTCCTTTTCTCCATACCAAACTGCATAGAAGCAGAAGAATTCTCCATAACAGAGACAACAACCCCAAGAAAGGGTACAAAACACTCGTAGGTTATCGAGAGAGAGAGAGTGAAACGAAAAACCTAGAGAGACTCGATCAGGATTACAACATACATGTTTTCAAATTCTAAGTCTTAAATGATCAATTTCAAGCCTTAAAATGACAATTTCAAGGCTTAATAAACCAATTTAGGACTTAAAAGACTTATTAATCTAGAGTTTAAGTTTATATCTACTATAGACCTCACAAATCACAATGTCATCGTAGTCTTAAATGGTCAATTTTAAGCCTAAAAAAAAGGCTATTTTAAGACAATCAAACGTTAATACTATACATACTCAAATGATACATGTCATTTCCTAGGCTTAAAAACACAATTCCTAGATTTAAAATGCCTATTGCAAGTCTTCAATGACCTATTTAAAAGCTTAAGTTTAATAATTATTCCAGACCTTAAATGTCAAACACAATACTAAGCTTAATAATAAATGGTTGCGTATAAGCGCCGGTTGCACACAAGTATTTGTGATGTGGAAATTAGGGATGTTTATGGGCAAGTTCTCGATTAGGTCTAAGTAAACACAAACCTAGATCCATTAATCTTTAGGGGACCCATACCAGGATGTCAAATGTTGAGGTTTCAAAATTATAGACTCCAATACAGACCCGTCAAATTTGATGTGTCTAGGGTTCTAATTGGATTCCAAATAGGTTTAAATTTAATTACTCATATTTCATCTTTTCTTTTTACATTTTAAAGACTTTATTAATGCTAAAATGGATTTATGAGTTGTATATAAGGCTCAATTGAGTCCAATAGAAGTAAGGAAAATTTGCTCAAAATAATCCCAACTATCACCCGTTGGCCAAAAATAATCTCAACTATCAATTATTTTTTAAGAATCCCAACTATTCTCATAATTTATTGAAAATGTACCTACCCTACCTCCCTTTTAACTGGCTGCAATATGTAACTTTTTTCTTTTTTCTTTCTTTTTTGATTAATAGATGAAGGGGAAGGGTTAATTTTGAAAATTAAGTGAAAAAATGTGGAAAGTTACCTGTTCCAGCCGGTAACAAGGGGGGTGGGTATGTTTTCAATAAATTATGAGAATAGTTGGGATGATTGATAGTTGGGATTATTTTTGGCCAACGGGTTATAGTTGAGATTATTTTGAGCAAATTTTCCTAAAAAAAATAAGTTAAACCGAACTTAAAAATGATTTTGAGTTGTATAATAGGTTAGATCTAGAGCGGATTTAAGTGTCTTGGTTTTAAATTAAGAGTTAGAGTCATGCTTTCCTGGTCTTTGTTGTTTGATCCCCTAATTATACTATACTTGTGTATTGCTGTGGGTGTTTTTTTGATATTATTTGATTATGGTCTAGTATTAAGGACTGTGAAAGCACGCTTCAACAAGGCACAAATAATGACTATTGATATATGTAAGGGTCTGGTTTAGGTGAGGATTGTAATCTTAAACCCAAACTGTGGTGGGAGTTGTCACTCTTCTCATTACTGTTATACTTAAGACTTCATATAATGGGTTTTTCTCGAACCCCTGTCGTAACACTGTATTTTATGTGTTGGCTAACACAAGCGTTGAATTTTACATGCCGATTCATGATTCGATGTTACCTCATTATCACATTCTTACAAATCACCTATGGTTTGCTCGAACATAGGAATTATACCTTTTAAATAGAAAACCATATGCCATTATAATATAAAAAAGAGAAAATATATATAATCAAGAAAAGTATTCTTAAAAATTATATTAGAGTACCAGAAAATATATGATATGGGTCGTTTTGTATCAAAAGGTTCAATAAAAATAAGGTTGTGCCTGACTAATTTTTTTTTTGCCATATTACGATAAATTAATAAATAATTAATAGTCCCTCCATTCCTTTAGTATTGTCCACTTTGAAGTGGGCACACAAAATAAGAAAAAATAGTAGTGGGGTATTTTTAGTGATTATAATAATTGAAAAAGATGTTAGTGGGGTATTTTAAGTGAATATAATAATTGAAAATGTGGTAGTGGGGTATTTTAAGTGAATATAATAATTGAAAAGGTGGTAGGTGGGATATTATTAAATAATATAAGTTGGGGTAGTTAGGGTTATTTAGGTAAAAAATTTTGCCAAAAAAGAAAAGTGGACAATTAAAGAGGGATTACCCAAAATGGAAATGTGGACAATACTAAAGGGACAGAGGGAGTATAATAAATGTTCATGTCCAAAAAAAATTATCTAAAAATACTATGATTTTTTTACTAATGATTTTAATTAACATTTTTAATGCATGTGCTACTTATTTTTTATTCCACTTACTTTATTATTCCCTCCTATTCTGCCTAAATGTCCTATTTAGTTTTTTCACACTTACTGAGGCAACATTTTAACCCTTAATATCTCAAATTATTCTTAATTAAAAATTACAAAAGTTTGATATTAATAATCCTTGTATTGAGACGAATCAAACAAGATCCCCACATGACTATGTTTTAACTTATAGATTAAGAGTAAAATACAAATTAAAAGTGATGAATAAATAGTGCCAAAAAACTAAATGCAAACATTTAGGCTGAATAGGAGGTTGTATTAAATAAAATACTCCCATGTTGATTTTTTTTAAAAAAAGGGGAAAGATTATGTTTGTTTTGGGTTCTGATTTTTCAAAGTCAACGAGGAGCTCAAATGTTTTACCAGTCAAACTGCATATGCCATCGGATATGATCAACTTAACTAAACCTAAATGTTTGACATTGATCTTTTAACAACTCCTTCTTACTTAATTTAATTTTATTAAAAAAAAAAAGCTAGAACTTGACTGGTCGTCCCTAATTACTTGGCTTTATTCATTTCATGTCTTTGTCTCAGTCCCAGTTCATATCATCCTTCCTCTCTTTTTTGTTGTTTTATTCATTAGAGATTAGAGAGAGGGGGCTCAGAATGATTTATAAATGAATCAATTGTGACAGCTTTATCTCATTTAATTTTCCAGTCAACAAGCTTCCTTTGTATTAATACATTTACTTTACCAGTTACTATTTACTAGATACAGCTAATATTACCAGGCCTTCACAAACAATAATTAAATAAACAAATGACAATTATACAAATAATTTATCCTTGTTACCATGTACAAATTATGAGGGAAAAAATTTTAGTCCTTCAACTATGAATTTAAGGAAAACTTTTCACACAAATTGGATGATATGTTATACCATGGAGTATGCACTCCCACTGTGTGGGCTGATGGAGCGAGGAGTCCAACCGGAGTTGTCATAGTGCGAAGAATTGATAGGAGTAGTGTCGGCTGTCAATTCGGAGGTGGTTGTGTCGTCAATGGGGCCCATTGCAGGCCACACGAAAGATGGCTTGAAAGGTGGAACGGAAGGCACAGGTACTGATCCTGATAAAATCTGCAGTATTGCTTGTGTTTTAGGCCTCTGGTGTGCAATAGGGTGGGAGCATGCCAAACCAAGAAGCAATACCCTTTCTGCTTCCTCAGCTACAAAATCTTTTCCTAATCTTTCATCAACTGCTTCAAAGATGCTTCCTTCTCGGTGCATAGACCACACCCAGTCAACCAGGCAATGGTATCCACCCCTCTTGGTCCAAGGACGGAGTCCACAAGCCACCTCAAGAAGTACTGCCCCAAGCCCATAAATGTCCGACTCTCTAGTAGCCTTACCAGTATGGAAGCACTCGGGAGCAATATATCCCATTGTGCCGTGTACACCCTCCATCTCAGCATAAGAGGTTTTTTCGTGGTCTAATGCACGAGCTAACCCAAAATCACCAAGGCGAGCATTGTAGTAGGTATCAAGCATGACATTGCTTGCCTTAAGGTCTCGATGAATCACCTTGTCATCATACTCGTTGTGGAGATAGTGAAGAGCAGAGGCTACACCCTTCAAAGCCTTGAACCGGAGCTCCCAGCTCAAGGGTACTTTGTCCTCCCCGCAGAATATGTGCTTGTCTAGACTACCATTAGGCATGTACTCGTACACTAGTAGGAGTGTTCCATTCTTGTGGCACCATCCTGATACACCATATTAAAAATTCATCTCAATTTATTTTCTCTAAAAGAAATTCAAAAAAAAAAAAAAAAAAGTTTATATGGGACTATGGGAGTAAAGTTTGCACTTTCCAGAAAGGCAAAGCAAGAGTGGTTGAACCACTAATACTAATAAACGATGGTCATAAACTCATAACTCAATGCAAAACATAATGATAAGTGACAGTAAGATCTCTCTATTAATAGAAGTATGAGGCAACAACTAACTTTAGCATCATACTTAAACACCTAGTCTCTTGAGAGAGACCGTCTCTTTGAGAGACGTATCTCAATCCAAACCCATTAAAGATATACTTACTTACCGTATTCTTAATGCCTAATTACATTATCCTTAATACTTATTTACCGTATCTTTAATGCTTATTTTCAATATCTTAAATGTTTACTTCAATTATTCTTAATGCTTACTTATAATATCTAAAAAAAATTTAATAAGCCGATCCAACTAGAAATGATCTCCTAAAAATACCGTTTCTCACGAAAACTTGTGATACCTAAATCCCAGAATCAAATAATACTCGTATTTGCTTTATAAGGAAAGATGCAAATTGGCCTCTCAATGTCAAAACGCACACAAATGTATACTCCTATATCCATAATGTAAGAATTTTCAAGGACCAAGTATAAACATAATTAAGGTGACTGCTCAAAAATGGCAGGTGTCTGCATATTAATGAACCCAAAAACAATAGAAATAATGACTATAATAACTAACACAATAAATACTCTTAAGAATTTAATATGAATATCAATCATTCAAGCATTAAAATCATACCAAGCAATTTGACCAGATTCCTGTGTCGCAGCCTATTAATAATGGTAAGCTCAGCCAAGAAATCATCTTTACTTTTAAGTTCATCTCTTGAAAATTGCTTCACTGCCACCTCTATTTTTTCAATCGGTAACAATCCTTTATAAACCACTCCATAACCTCCTTGCCCTAATTTATTCTTCTCATCAAAATTATTTGTTGCTTTTTTCAAATCTTTGTATTCATATTCTCGAGGCGTACCCGGCAAACTTTTCAAAGCTCCAAGAATATTCGGGTCGGATGCTGCTCCCCTATACTTTTTACTCCAACAATAATACAAACCCACCGCACCCACCGCTAGTAAAACCAGTGCTGAAATCCCAACTCCAAGGTAAACACCCATGTTTCCTCCACCAGACGATTTTCCTATCGTTTCAACGGTTAGATTCCAGCTCAGAACACAATGGAGCTCCGCAATTTCATCCCCGGTTGATGCCGAAAACCCGAAATATGAAGTCGGGTTCACAATCTGACTCAGATCTATATCGGATATATTCAGAACCGGCTTTTGAGGCATACGCACCTCCGCGTTTCTTTCTTCAAGATCAGTGATGTAAACATTGAGTGATTTTCTGTCACCTCCATCATAAACTACCCAGATTTTGTGAAAAAGGGTTCCAAGTGGAGCAAGATTAATGTTGAAATCAGAGAGATTAGCGGTGTAATTAGAGTGAATAGAGTTAATATCAACTCCAATATGATTAGCATTAGGATCATAATCCCCATTTTTGAAGGTATCAAGTTCAATAGCAAAGAGTTTGTTATCTGGGTTTCCATCAGAAGTAGAGTTTGTTAAACCCAGAAACTGGTCAGAGCTTGCAGGAGGTACAGCAAGATCAGGAGCAATAATGAAAGCTAAACCTTCCCCAGCGGTAACAGGGGTACCATCAGTGTTATTGATACGATAGATGTTAATAATAAAAGAAGTGTTAAAAGAGGCGACCCGGGTCCGATTGGGTCCAAGAGGTTCCCATAAAGTAAAGGGTTGTCTGAATAGGATCCGACCCGATCTATTAGTGAGGGAGAAATTACCAGCGGAGTCTGGAGTGACTTGAAGAGCGTCGTTACTGATGGTGGCAGGAGGTTCAACTATAAAGGTTTGATAGTAGGTGGAGTTAAAGGGAAAACCGAAAGTGTAGGTGGTATTTTTGAAGGCGGAGGAGGAAAGTGGGAACAACAACAAGAACAAAAAAGTAAGGAGAACTGAACTTGGAGGTTTAGAAATCATGTCTTTGAAGATGAAGGAATAATAATGGAAGGAAGAATCAAAGGAAATTGGAAGCGAATAGACTGTGGCGTTAATATAATAGTCTCCTAAGGTAGACTATAGGAAGTAGGAACAACGTCTACTTGATTTCTGATTGATAATATATAATAAGTATTTGTTTTTTTTTAAAGAATAATTTGCGAAAATTTACCATTTTTTCGAATTATTTCCTCCGTTTTAAAATACTCGCTACATTTCCATTTTGTGCACTATTCATCGTTCAAGCTTATTTTATATATTGCGACTAATATGTAACTAAAAATATAGTCAAGTGGGATCTTGTTTGAATCGTCGCATACTTTCATAATATATTAATTTTTTTATAATTTTTAGATAAGTGTAATTTAAGATATTAATGATCCAAATTGTAAATTGGATTACGTAAAAAAATCGAAATGTAGCAAGTATTATGGAACGGAAGAAGTATAATTTTAATGTTTATTTTTTTTAAATTAGAGTTATCAAAGTTTCAAAGTTTACAAGTTTAGACCAAACTACAAAATTAAGAGTATTTTGGTGGTCAGAATTTTAGGTTAAGTGATCGCAGTTCTTTGTTTTTAGCCTAAATAAATCTATAAACATTAATACTTTGGTAGTTATAATTTTCAAACATTAAACATTAAAACTGTGCAAAATGCTAAATCTGAATCATCTCAATACTGTAATAGAAGCATAATAGTTTATATAACAGATTGATAATTGGACAAAAAGAAAGGTGAATAGTGATTAGTTTATTGGTAGTGATGTATATGAGAGAGTTGTTTAATGCAAGAGGATAGCAAAGAAGACAAAGTGGTGATGAATGATGATTAGTTTTATTCCTAGTTTTTTTTTTAAATAAGTTTTATTCCTAGTTTATGTTTATTAAGACCACTTTTTTAATTTCCAGCAAGGCAAGTTGAAGCAGCCAGCATTGCAGGAGCATCTTCTTTCTTTTTGTACATGCTGTGATATTTTCTTTATGAAGCTTCGTCTTAATTACTCTTTTAAAGTGTCCGTGTCCGTGTAGATAATTTTTTAAATTGTTGAAGGTAAACAAAAAAACAAATATATGTAAATTTACTTATATAGATTAGAATCAATAATGTTTAGCAACCCTAAATAAAAGTAGGGTCTTTAGTAACCCTAAATATGACAATAATGCACAAATATGAGAATGCAACGTACCTAAGAAGCTCCAATGTTGAACCGAGATAGCACTATCCATTGCAACATTACCTTTTAAGCATGCACATCGACTTTACTTTTAACTCCCCAAAAATAAGAGGCTTTCTATCTTAGTCTCCTCCCACTCATATAATAATCTCACATGCAAGCCCATAGAAATCCCAAACCCCTTATCGACCTCAAACCCATCCCAACACAAAAATTCATCAACATAACCACAACATAATGTACAAAAATAAAAACCCATACTCCAACTGTAAGGCTCATGCAATGGAGCTCTTGGATCTCGCAATCCAAGAACTTACTTTAGATCAAAAAGGATGGGGGCGTATTTTGGTTCAAAATTTTTATCTCAATTACATGCAATGATTAACCAGGGATGATGTGCGAGAATCAAAGTGAGGATAGCTTGGTAGATTAAGGTACAACAATATGATGGAGCAAGAATATAGAGAAACACATGAGTAGGGATAGGATAGGAGTATACCTGCAGACGACGCGGCGAAGGAGGAACAATGATAGCAGCTTCATGAACTCTCGCTCTCCTTTTGTCTAACCTCCTTCACAGGTTTATGGCTAGCACTCTCTTTGTCTTTTTTTTTTCTTTTTCATTTTTTGAATTTTATTTATTTATTTTTTTATTAAAAGTTTTTCAATGATATACATCAAAATATAAAGCTGAAGAACATAAGAGAATAAAAACTAGCCTAAGAAAGCAAAACAATATGAAAATAAAAACAAAAACTAGCCTAAGAAAAATAAAACTATGAAAATAAATAAAAGAAAATAAAACTACACTAACAGTTGTAGACACCCCTCATGCTTATCTAAAGCATTGTCCTTAATACTTAACAGCATAGTAAAGGGACAAGACTATGTAAGCACCAGCAAGCAAACTGGGGAAGTCTAGGATATGTGGCCTTTAGTGACCACTAGAGGAATCGCGCCTAAAGAAAGAGAAAGACTTTCTCCTTGATCTCTTGGCTTCCATGGCGACTTCCTTCTATCTTTCTCGTTGGGCCTCAAACTCAGCAATTTGGCCTCGGGGATCTTGGAACGAGGAGCCCGCAGAGTATGCAGTTTGGGCCCCCTGAGTCATCATCAACGAACTTAGACGGATATTGATGTCGTACATGTTTGAGTTGTACAATTCATGTAACTCGTTCCATTGGTAGATGCAAGTTTCTTGGAGGGTCTTCGTCATAATCTTATGAAGGTACCTGCTGCTAATATCCATACCCATAATGGGGCTCTTCCTGATAAGGTTGAGCTTCTTGGGTATTCTCCTCTCGAGGCTCGGCCTATTCGTTATGGCCTCCTTCCTCCTCTTTTCGACCTACCCCCTCCTCAACTAAATCACCACCAAACCACTCGACAACATTTTGCTTTGAGTATTGGATGACTCTAGCGGTAAGCTTACACACGTCATCATTCGGCTGAATGCCGAAGATGTAGCGTTGTCTGGGAGGAAGGTAGATCAGGCTCCCGTTTGGGCAAACAAGGTAAGAACCATTGCGACCTCGATAATAGAAGAAGTTCATGTGCTTACGGGTTGTGTAGAAATAGAAATTTGTTGCGGTGGTCTCTAATTTGACACAACCACCGGGAAATTCAATCCCCAAGCCGCAGACTAACATGGTAATCATACCACCGATGAAGATTTTTCGCTTAGAGGCTTTCTTTATCTCTAGGCACAGAGTCACAAAAAATGTACCTAATTGGGTATTAGTTGTCCTGGGACAGCAAGGGCATAAAAATGCCCAAGCTCAAGCTGCTGCACTTGGGTTGGCTCCCCTTAACCGAATACAGTCATGGCGAGGTACCTGTAAACAAAGCGCAGTGCAGGGTGCTAAATTCGACTAACCTTATTCCCCGCCCGAGCATAGGTTAGGCTGCAGGTCATGTCGGACAAAAACCTGCAAATGTCCTTCCTAGGGGGAACTTGATATTCCCCCTCTGAAAAACCCCACCTAAACGCATTTGCGATCTGGGGGTACGTCATACTATAGGTGCGGTTAAAAGCATTGACAGTGATGTAACTGTATGCGTACCCCCTTGATGAGTTATGTAGCTCAAGGGTTGACACAAATTGGAGCGTTAAGTGCACTTCCTACTGTGCTGTCTAAGCCCCCTCTTTCCAATAAGGTCACGACCCCATCTCCTAGGCCATGAATGGCTAGGCTGACGATCGATATATTTGGTCAGGAGAAGAGGTCACCTCTTTAGCCAATTAAAGGTCGTGGTTTGAGATGGTGTCAAGACACATCTTATGGTCCCAACCGATGAACTGCCTAGAGCCCTTCGGTGCTCTGATGGTGGTGGTGATTCACGTTCAATTGGCCTCCTTGGTGGGGAGGAATCATCATCGTGGGGTCGTGAAGACGACCCTTTCCTAGCAACAGTGCAAAAAACTTGATCATACAAGTTTTATATACTGCAAGCGCACGGTGTATGCGTAGTCGGGGTCAAACACAAGGAGGTGAGTTAACTCAAAATTTTATGTCTTATGATTAACAAGACAAGGATTAGACAAAATGAGTGGTTGAAAATCTAGTTCTAAGATGCAAATAAACTTATCTAAATAATAGCAAGGGTGTGAGAACAATAATATAACAAACTCTAGGGCATCGATCGATATAATTGAACGTGATCTAATTAACCTCAAGCGTCCACTTTATTGATTAATATCGATTTAAGACCAAATAGTAATAATCCTCAAACTTCCGTTCTATTGGTTAAACTAGACGGAATTTGACTTAAGTATCTCAATCTTAAGTTAATCCTAATCTCAAACTTCCGTTTTATTAAAAAGGTTAACAAAGATGTTTAAACCGAGATTCATTAAGCGAAGGTTCAATTATAGACTCAAATCGCACACAATTGATCGGTAAAATATCATTCCATGCTTCAAATTAGGGATTATGACCTAACTCTAGATAAGAAAACTACTCACCATGCATATTAATGGAAAACATATAGCAAATATTGAATAAAAGCAAAGAACAAAACAATAACACCAAAAAGAACATAAATCCTAAAGAAAACATAAACTAAAAATGCGAAATTCGAGTGCAACAATGGTGTTCATCCAAGAAAATTTGCCAAGAAACTCTAAGAACTAAAGGAAGATTATAGGAAATTAAAACTGAAAAACTAAAACTGAATTTTTAAGAAAAATTAACTGCCACTTAATATAGTGGCTTCAAAACTTAGGAAGAAAACTGCCGAAATTGACTTTAGAATATATGCGACAAGTTGCTGCATGGATGAGCGACGAGTCGTGGCTTACTTTCTGCCTCTGGGATGCACTTCAGCGTAGGAGCGACAAGTCGTCGCTTTTCTTCTGAAAAAGTAATGACATCAGTATATGAGCGACAAGTCGTTGCTCCAAGTGTGGCGACTCGTCGCTTTGCTCCTGGACTTCAATTGCTTTGATTCCTCGTTGCTTCTTCATTTGGGGCACTTCTAGCATAGTCTCTTCACTTGACTTAGGGGTCTTAGTCCATTTCTCCAAGCCTTCAACCTCTTATTACTCCAAATCCTATAAAAAATCCAATTTTGCCTCAAAATTCAAACAAAATATAACGATAAACACGTGAGACAAAATTATCACAAATCACTAAAAACATTACCTAAAACCCACTAAAACTGCACATAAGGAGCATAAAAATTACACAGATAAGTAGGGGTGTTGAAAAATACTCGACCCGACCCGATGCCCCGCCTCATAAATGGTTTGTCAAAAATTTAAAAAATTTGAAAAGTCCGGGTTGGGTACCTGACACGTCTTAACCGGGTCGGGTCATGAGCCGTTTTAAAAATGATCCGGGTACCCGTTAATGACCCGCTTAGTTTATAAATATTTTTTCAAAGAATTTTAGCCTTAAAGATCCATTAATGAATTCTGAAACATTATGCCAAAAAATAATATCCTTGAAGGCTTTGTGATCTTGAAGGAACACCAAGAATACAGAGAGGAGCATTAATGTTCGGTTTGAGCAGTGAATACTACATCATTACATGAACAGTGAATCTTGGCCTTAAATTAGAGGGTTTAATATTTACTTTTGTAGGCTGGAATATCCTCAAAGAATATTCACTGTTTTTTCATATTCTTTAATGTTAATCATTTATTTTCGTTTTTGTTCATCATTTATTTAGATTTTTGTTTTTAAAGATTATATTGATGTAGTTTCATTATTTAGTTTTTGATGAAACTTGTTATATTTTTCTATTTTAGAATAAAAACTATAATTAAATATGTAAAAAAAATCAAAAAAAAAAAAAAAATTCAAAAAAGCAAAATAAAAAAAGGGTACCCGGTGTCCCGACCCGTCTTATCCGGGTACCCGCAAAACGGGTACCGACATTAAATGGGCCGGGACACGGGCCGTTAAAAAAAGTACATATCTAATCGAGTTCCTGGCTTTCCGGGAACCCGAAATGTCGGGTACCCGGTAATTAACAACCCCTACGGATAAGCGCAAATAATTGCACTTATAGCTCCTCAAGTACCCTAAGCAACCATGTAACCTTAAAAGATGAATTGGGCATCGCTCTATATTTATCTTTTGAGATTGAATGAGAAACAATCTGCAACCGTCCCGAATTATAAAGGCAAAGACTTACTGGAATTTAGTATTAATCAAGCGGAAACTCACTTTTGCGAACACAATGAAGGGGGTTAATTAAATGTTAAACCAATGTCCAAGTAGAATACTTGAATCAAAACCAAAGCAACATAACAAAAGTCTTAACTGTCTAAAATAAAAGAAAATTACAACCAAAACGAAATAAATTGAAAGTTCAAACACATCTTTAAAATAGTCCATACTAAACAACCAAACTAATAGTCTCTTACATACAATAAAGAGATCTAAAGAAAAGGGGAGTCATACTCCAACTCGGATTCATTTTTCGCTTGCATATCCATTCTCTATCGAGGTGCCATTGGCGTTTACTCTAAATCAAAACCATTGAAAAACATACAAAGTATAGTATTAGCAAAAAAACTAAGTATAAACACACTAGTGTCCGTCAAACAAGTTATTAAAACCTTTTTGATTTGAGTAAATTCATTTTGAAATATGCTTTTTTATTTGATAAACCATATCATCATTCAAACCTAGTTCAATGGTTCTATAGTAATTTCAAAATCCCAATTTTCAACATAAATCTTAAGATCTCATTGGATCCAAATCAATTTCAAACTCATACCATACGTTTGCATGGGTACTGTGTGAGTCATCTTGTGTTCGTAGTTACTAAGTCAATAAGAGTTAAGAAAGAGTGTTATGCATGTGCATACCTATTTATCTTAAAGGCCGAATTATTAATAAGTTATTACCTCATGACAGGAACCAAGTGGAAATCGAGGAAGGAATAGATCCCCAAGTTCAGTTGAATCTCTTAACAGAGCAACTTAGAGTCATGCAAGAGACCAAGCTCAATTTGTCCAGCTTATAGCCAACCAACATGCTAGTGTGGATGACGAGACTAAAATCTACAAAAGGCTTGCTACACATAGGCCTAAGGCCTACAATGGTACTACATATCCAATTGTTCTTGAAGATTGGATCAATGAAATCGAGAAAATTCTTGAGCTGGTGAACTGCCCAGAAAAATCTTAAGGTGAATAATGTGACATTCTATTTAGTGGGAACTGCAGAGCTTTGGTGGAGATCCCTAAAGGGTGTTTCATCTTCCCTCACATTTGTTGATGGAACAGCTCAACCCACAAGTTGGAGATGGGAACATTTATTGAACAAACTAAGGGACAAGTTCTACGCAGCAGCTCTATAGAGACAAAAAGAATCAAAATTTCTTTACCTAAGGAAACATTCTCTTAGCGTTACTAAATATAATAACAAATTGTTGGAGTTGGCTCTATTTGCTCCAGATTATGTGCTTGATGAGAGGAAAAAGATGGAACGTTTCTACAATGGTCTCAACTTCTGCTACCAAAAGTTGATGGGCCAATATGAGTCTTTTCAAACTATGGATGAATATATGATGTGGAGAAAAAATGGTCTGCAAAAGAGAGGAAGATGTGAGGAAAAAAAGATCTGGAGAAAGAAATGGTTGATTCTATATCTACTATGTAAGAACAATTAAAGAACTGATATTATCAAGATAATAAAAGGACTAGGATAAAGGAATTCTCCACTAATAGCATATAATTGTTTCGATAAGGACTGCAATTGTTTCCGTTGAATTGATTCATCGATCTTACTTAATCACTCCTTTTCGGGATGGTAACCAAATTAAATCAAATTAAATGGGTTCTCTCGATCTCAAATTTCGTATTTCGACCGATTAACGTCACCGGAAAAGATATCCCTAAATCTCAACTTTTGTAATTTTCATAAAGGTGAAACATTAACTTATTTTTATCATCCAAAACTAATAATAATCTCATCCTTGAACATTCGTGATATTGGTTTTAAGAGATACTAAAAGGCTTTAACTTAAATGAACAACTTTAACAATTTGAAAAAACCAATTCAACATCACAATGAACAATCCTCATCTAGCAATCACACACATATTAGGGTTCAAATCCTGTGCCCTAGCATACAAACTACTCACTAATCATGGCTAAAGAAATTTCTAAATCTAATAAACTATCATGAATTACAAAATAAAACATTATTAAAAACTTGAAAAGAATAGAATACCTAGACATTGGAGATATGATGAAGAGCACAATCAAATTCGAAAGGAATAATGTGAATTGAAGAGAAAATCGAAGATTACATATCAAATTACCCAAAGGAAAGCTTAAAAACTAAATCTACGGTACAAAGGAAATCTCAAAAGTTCTCTAGAAAGACTGAATGAATAAAACTAAAGTGTAACTGCCACTAAAAATAATGGTTCCAAAAATTAGGATGAAAACCGTCGAAATTCCATCTAACGGAAAAGCGACGACTCGCCACATCAGGGGCGACGAGTCGCTACTTTGGTACTACCTGCAGACCGGAGTTCAGCTTTGGAGCGACGAGTCACCGCTCTATAGCCGACGAGTTGTCGCTTTGCCCCTGGGGTTGGAACATAATGGGTGGGTTAGTGAAGATGTTGCGAATTGCTGCATGTAGAGTGGCAAGTCGTCGCTTTTGTTTTGGAGCATTCTTCAATTCAGGACATGGGTGACGAGTCGTTGCTTCCTTTGTGGCGACTCGTCGCTTTGCTCCTGCAGTCCTCCGGCATACTTTCTCCATCAAGCTTAGGGGTCTTAGGCTATTTCTCGTAGCCTTCATCCTCTTATAACTCCATACTAGGGCTAAACAAAGTTTGGTCCAAATCGTAAACCAAATTTGACCAACCTAGAATTTTAGTATTTGGTTATGTCTACGGTTTAAATGGTCTGGTCTAGTTGTTTTGTTCAAATTAAATTATGGTTTACGGCCTGGTCTCGATTTTTTTATTTTTTCGACTAGACCGGGCCGCAAACCGTAATATGGTCGAAAATCATAATTTTGTGTTTAAAAATTTAAGTTGCTACCTAGATATTTTAAGATGTAGTTATTTTATATAACAATATATACTTGAATGATGTTGATGTTATCAACTAATTATAAATTATTATATTTATTAATTGTAGGTGTGAAATATTTGCATAAATACATGTATTAAATTGGAGTAAAATAAAAAAATAAAAACCGTAGATCAGACCGGACCAGACCGTTCTAAAATGGTTGGGTACGGTCCTATCCGATCTGGAAAATTTTCAGATCGGAATTTCTAGTTTGGTCTGATTTTAGTGTCAAACCTGACCAAATTGGACCGTGTTCACCCCTACTCCATACCCTAGCAAAAGCTTCAATTCTGCCTCATATATCATAGGAATACAAAATTAAGCACATGAGACAAAATTATAACAATTTACTACTATAAATCCTAAATCCCACTAAAATATCATACAAAGAGTGTAAAAATAGCACGGATAAGCGCAAATAATTGCACTTATCAAACTCCTCCATGCTTAACTGATGTGCTCGTTTTAGAGCACATTTACCGCCCTACTTTTAGTTCTAAGTCTCGCCATTTTGCGTCAATTTGATATATTTCATGCATGATTTCTCCTTAATCTTGTGTTCAAGTGTTTTGAGATTGTTTAGGTGATTTTTGGAGATTTTAAAGGCGTTTGGCACACATTCGAGACTTAAACACCACTCCCGGTGTTTCATAGCCACCAATGGAGACTGTTCCATGACCCCGGCATAGCTCGTGAGATCGAAGAGGGAATCAAAGTGCTGGAAAAAGGAGATTTCATCACATTCGGCCGAATGAAAGCTCCCATTCGGGCGAATAGGAGTCCAGCACTCTACAGCAGATCTACAAAAGTCTCTGGAAATGCCGAATGGAAAGACATTCGGGCGCATTGCTGTATTCGGGCGAATGGCCCAAGAATTCGGGCGAATGGAGCTTCAAAGCAATTTGGTCAAAACTCTCTGGAAATGCCAAATGGAACACAATTCGGGCGAATGGCCAACATTCGGGCGAATGGCCCATGCATTCGGGCGAATGAAGCTTCAAAGCAATACTGCTCAAAACTCACTGGAAATGCCGAATGGAGCAACATTCAGGCGAAAGAGCTGTATTCAAGCGAATGGTTTCTTGCATTCGGGCGAATGCGACTGTTCAGCGCAACTGTTTTATTTTAGCATTTTGGCCTTCGAGGGCCCTTTTGTAATTTCTTTTGCACTCTTATTTTGGGGGTATATATACCCACATTGCTGTAGCTTTAGGCTATTCTAGTTTTAGCCCTAAACATTCCTAGTGAACTCTTAGCATTTACTCTCTCTAGTTTTAATAACCCTAGTTTTCATTTTCCCTAGCTTAGTATTATCTCCTAAATCAATCTAGCCTTTGGGTTTTGGATGTAACTCTTAACTACTCTTGTTGATGCTTTTGTCTACTCCCTCTTGAGGTTTTATTTATGGTATGAATATCTTTCTCTTATTTATTTCTAGAATCATTTAATGTTGTTGGTTGTTATTCTTAAATGCTATTCATGAATCTTTCCTCTTTGTGAGTATTGGATATTGGGATTGTCTGAATATCTAGAATAGGTTTAGTTTTTTTAAGTTCTTGCTTCTATTGTTCTCTTTGTTGTCGACTATTATTATTGCTCTTGTTTACATAGAATTGTTTACATAGAAGTCTTCCATATTTAATCTCTTGTTCATGTGGTTTATTATGCTTAGTTTCTCTTTTATGATGTGTGAGTAGTTCCTTTGAGTTTTGTAGAAACACTTAGAGACAATGAACTGCAACAAGAGATAGGGGGGTGAATTGTTGTTGTTGCCCTTAGAGTATTTTTTCCCTATTTTCTTGCGAAATTCGAATAATAAAAATACTCATAGCAATTTAAAGAAAACTAAAAGAACACAAGAATTTAACGTGGGAAAAAGCCACGACCCTCTAGGGATGTCTCTTCTCTTATTAATTTTATGTAAATATAATTCTCTATTACATAAAATAAATTCTCCTTCTCTTTCTCTTCTCTCTTCTCTTTCTCTTTCTCTTCTCGGTTCTCCTTCTCGTTCCCTTTTCTCTCTTCTCCTTCTCTTTCTATTCTCTCAATTCCCCTTAGACTTACCCTAGTCTAATTACAAATTCTCTCAAAAATCGTACAAAATAAATTCTCTAAAATGGATGAACAACACAAGATTTGCACAAGGAATTAATCTTGGAATTAATAAGTTATTAAAAACACTCAAGATTTCCTTTTCTTGATATTTGAAACTCACGAAAATATTTGGGCACAAAAATATTTTTCGGAAATATTTTCTCTCTTGATTGATCACCAAATTGTGCCGGTTTACAAAAAGCATTTAAATACCTTTTTAGATCTTGTTATGCCATAATCCCATGATCCTAAGATGTGGGAGTAGTGGGCAATTAACGTGAGTTAGTGGGTAAGAGACTTGGTGGTTACTCCAAGTCTTCCCTTGTCTTCTAGCTAAATATAGCCAAGACATAACTTTAGAAATCTAATTTAAGATTTAAATTAAATGTTGGTTATTTTAATTTAAGATCTAGTTTTTAATTAATTCCAACTTAACTACCTTGTGCATCCTAGATTTATTCACCCGTACAACAAAAATAAAAAGGAAAAATAAATCTAAAATTATTTTCTTAATTAAATCCGTTGACTTCTTCTCTGACTGTTGATCTGGGAACACTGCACTGTCTCTAATTGACCATTCTTCGAATTTGACTTGGTCTTGAAACAGTAAAGTAGAAATGCCCTTTTCAACTTCTAATGGTTCCATCAACGACCCTTTTAAGGACCGGATATAAAACCTAACATAATAATCTCAAAAAGTAATATGTTTGTTTATTAAAGTTTATGTTATTATCAAAACCAAAATGGGCCAACAAATTCCCCTTTTTTGATGATGACAAACTTTATAAACAAACTTAATAAAAGATAGAGTAAAACATATAATATGAACATGAAAGAGATTAACACACGTTCAACCATATCTAGTAAATTAAATCGTTACAAATAATTTACTAAACTCTATTGTAAACATATTACTCTAATAATTTAAATTTTAAAACTTTTTTTTCGAAAATCATGTGGTTAAACATGACTTAAGTTTTTAAATTAAAACAAGACAATACATAAAAATAAATAACAAAAACTTATAAACTAAGAAATTATAAACTAAAAAACATAAAAAAAAAAAAAACATAAAATTAAGAAACATAACAATCTAAGTACTTCAAAATATTATGAGTTGTAAGAATCAAGGGTAAACAAAAGTGATATCCAATAATTCGTATCAAACAACAATTAATCAATTTATCCCATATAATGCAAACATAATATTAGTAAACAAAACCATGATTATAATAATATTAATAGATCAACCAATAAGTCATATACTAAGCATACTAAGCCTAGGTATATCAAACAATACATGGTCAATTAAAGAAACAGAAACCCATATCATAAACTAAGAACATTTTAAAAGTTTTAGAACAAACTAAAGTCTTAGTTTTAGTTTTAGAACACAAGCAGAGAACCAATTATCCAAAGATTAAGTAATAGCGCAAGTATTTCACAAGCATCAATTAAGTTTGTTTGCCCTCTTCCCCCTTTTGACATCAATCAAAAAGTAGGGGTTTATATCAATCCACAGCTCTAAGGCAAGCATTAGACAAATTATGATAGTAAGCAACAAACTAAGAAAGCAAATGCCAAACATAAATCGAGATATGCACGCAGTCAAACATCATAGACCATAAAGGGTAGAAAATAAAAGATGATATGAAGGAGTAAACGGTTTGGTTAGTAGCATAAACATAAAATAATTGTCTTGTACCCCAGCAGGTACACAAAAGAAAGCAAAAAAGAAATTGTTTAAAGATTACAAATAATGTGGCCAACAAACATTAATTTTAATTTTAGAACAGAAACAGGAGGGATCAGGCAGTAGTCTCCTCATCTACAAATTCTGTCTGCACTTCCACAGTGTCGAGCTTCGCTCCAAGACGGGACTCCATCTGGGACAGCTGCTCTTCAAGTGTGGAGAGTGAGGCACAAACTTCACTTTGGAAAGCATTGAGTTGGGACTGCAAGGAATCAAATTTGGTGAGGATAAGATCAATTGGAGTAGGATGAAATGGTGAGGAATCCCTATCAAAACCAGTAGGTGTTGGTGAAGTGGGAATTGGTGATGGTGGTGATGATGGAATGTGGAATGGTGGTGGAGATGGTATAGGTGACACTGGTTTAGGTGAGGACAGGGCATCAATAGTTTGTTTGGTAGGGTGAGTAGATGTGGCTTCATCCTTACCAACCGTGACCTTAGAAGCGAGCCTCGTACTCTTCCTAGGAGCGATTTTTGAATCCTCCTTAACAGGTTTGGTAACCTCCTCATCACTTGAACTATCACTGGAGTCCACCTCCTAAAGTTCCTCCTTTGAAGCTTCCCCCTCAGAATGAGCTTCCTTCTTTTCCTTATTCACCTCTGCCTCCTTAGTACTGGCAGAGGGAAGGCAGAGGGAACAACACCGTGATCCTCCTTTTCTTTTTCTTTCTTTTTCTTTCCTTCCACCTCCTCATCTTCTTCTTCTTTTTCAACCTCCTCTACATCAGAATCAACTTCCTCAACATCTATGAGGTCCTCCAAAATTCCCTTTTCATTCACATTTAAATGTAAATTTTTAAGGCACTTTGCGCCTATTTGATTATTTGCGGACATGGGAAAATGAAGACTCTCAAGCAGTACACCAAACTTTCTAAAAATACAAGTTAACAAATCCTCCGTAACCAACCATATGACCCTTCTCAACACACTCAGACAAATGAGACACCATCAACGACGGAAAATTAATTTTGATGTGGTTAGCCATGCAATAAATCAACAGAGCATCGCGTAAATTGACTTCATTCCGCTTTGAATTGCGGGGTAAAATGAATCTACGCGCGATGTTGTAAAGTAGTTTGTGTAATGGAGACAAAGACATGTGACTGAACCTCTTCTTATCTTCCTGACCAAGAAATTTCAAAACGGTTTTCTCGGTAATGCCAGAAAAAACAATCTTCGACCCAACATAATAAGTATCAAAACCTACAGTAGGAACTTCAAACCATTCACCAATCATTAAGCTACTAAATTCGATTTTAATTTCTTTAACTGTACTGGAGCAGACACCGTTTTCTATAGAGAAATTGTGAATAAATTCACGCATCAAATTGGGGTAAATAGGGTTGCATGAATGATCGTACATCAACTTTTCCCACCCCTGATTTTGTAAGATTTCGGCATTTTCTTGCTAGATGAAGATGATTTTGGGGTTTTCATGGTGAGGATGAGAGGAATTAGGGATTTGAAAAAAAGTGTATGCTTTGAATGGAGTTGACGGTTTGCAAGAGTAGTACAAGTAAGGTGGATTGTGAATGATGGATGTGACAATGGAGTCTAAGGGTACTACTTCCATATTGGCGGTTTTAGGGGGGTGTAAGGGTAGTTATTAATTAAGCTTAGTTCGTTGAATATGTCGATTTAGACAACTACTTTCCGAAACACCTCGATGATCCGTCTTCCATTTCATAAATAATGTTGGCTCACCGAAATAAATTAAAATAAAATAAAATGCTGGAATTTGTGGAAAATATAAAAATAAATTTTTGTGATTTTTTTTTTCTTTTTTTTTCGAAAAGAAAATTTTATAATATTTGGATAATAAATCATATAAAATAATATGAAATAAGTTATGCTACTTGGTCTAATCAGTTAATGCAAGCAATCAAGATAAAGTTTAAGACACGTACTTAAATAGATGCATACCCAAATCTCGCAATGATTGAATAATCAATCTTGGTTGTTGTGGTTGATTGAACCCTTCCAATTTTCAAGATGTTTTGAGGAGGAATACTAGCATTAAACTTTAGTGAAGCTTGATCATACCTAGCTCCAACCTCATCTTTTCGAATTGTTCCCTTGGAAGCGGTTTAGTCATAATATCTGCAACTTAATCACTAGTATTGACATGTTTAACAATAATATTTTTATGCTCGACATTATCCTTAAGAAAATGGTGTCTAATATGAATATGTTTAACTCTAGAATGATGCACTGGATCTTTTGAAATGCAAATAGCAATAGTATTATCACAATAAATAGGAACACATTCAAGTTTAATACCAAAATCTCTTAGCTGTTGTTTAATCCAAAGCATTTGGGAACAACAGGCTGCTGCTGCTACATATTCAGCTTCTGCAGTGGATAAAACTACTGTGTTCTGTTTCTTGGAACTCCACGATACCAAACAAGATCCAAGAAACTGTACCATTCCTGAAGTGCTTATACTATTCACAAGATCACCTGCGTAATCTGCATCACTATACCCTTTCAAGTCATAGACATCACTTTTAGGATAAAATAGGGATAAGTCATCTGTTCCCTTTAAGTATCTTAGAATCCTTTTAACTGCCGTATGATGTGATTCTTTAGGATTTGATTGAAACCTTGCACACAAACCAACACTAAAGGATATATCGGGTCTACTAGCTGTTAAGTATAGTAGAGATCCTATCATGCCTCTATACATTGTTTGGTCAACATTAATACCGTTAGAGTCTTCGTCTAATCTTATGTTAGTGGCCATGGGTGTATGGTTTGTCTTAGCATTATCTAGTCCATATTTCTTTAGAAGTTCTTTTATGTATTTTTGTTGATGAATAAAAATACCGTTAGCAGTTTGTTTAATTTGCAAACCAAGGAAGAAATTTAATTCTCCCATAATACTCATTTCGAATTCATTACTCATTAGGTCAGCAAATTCCTTACATAACGATTCATTAGTAGCACCAAAAATAATATCATCAACATATATTTGAACAACTAAAATATTCGAACCTTTATTCTTAAAGAATAAGGTTTTATCAATTTTACCACTTATGAACTTGTTATCAATCAAAAACTTAGATAATCTCTCGTACCATTGTCTAGGTGCCTGTTTTAGCCCATAAAGAGCTTTATCAAGCTTGTAGACGTGATCCGGAGAAATTGGGTTTTCAAAGCCAGGTGGTTGTTCCACAAATACTTCTTCTAGAAACCCATTTAAGAATGCACATTTTACGTCCATTTGATATAATTTAAAATTCATGAAAGCAGCAAAAGAAATAAGAATTCTAATAGCTTCTAATCTAGCTACAGGAGCAAAAGTTTCAGTATAGTCAATACCTTCCTGTTGATTGTATCCTTTTACCACCAACCTTGCTTTGTTTCTAACTATTGTGCCATGCTCGTCCAGCTTGTTCCTGAATACCCATTTAAGTCCAATTATCTTCTTGTTCTTGGGTTTAGGTTCCAAGTGCCATACTTTGTTTCTTTCAAACTCATTCAATTCATCTTGCATAGCTACCACCTAATCCGAATCTTGTAAAGCCTCTTCATGATTCTTGGGTTCCATTGTTGATAGAAAAGCAAAGTGTGCACAAAAGTTTCTCATTTGTGACCTTGTTTGTATGCCTTTGTTCATATCGCTTATGATCAAGTCTAGTGGATGTGATTTTTGGTGTTTCCACGGTCTTGGAACAAAGTCTCTGGTGGAGACAGATGTGGAAGCAGGCTCACTGACTTGATTCTGATTTGGTTCAGCATCATTTCTTTCTTCTTAAGTTTCTCTTGGGATATCTGGATTAGGAACTGTAGGCTGTTCCAGTTCTGCCTGTGGCTCCTGTTCTTGATTTGGTTTAGCATTCTGAACCTGTTGTTGTTCTTCTTGATCTTGCTCCTTTAGTATATTTTCTTCATCGTCCAAATCAGCAAGACCTATCTTAAATTCACCTGTTTCTTGTTCACTTGTCATAAAGTTAGTTTCATGAAATATTATGTGAACAGATTTTTCAACACACATAGTTTTCTTATTATAAACTCTATATGCTTTACTATGAGATGAATAGCCAAGAAATACTGCTTCATCACTTCTATCATCGAATTTACCTATATTTCGTTTTCCATTGACATGTACAAAACATCGACATCCAAAGACTCGAAAATATGAAATATTAGGTTTAATTCCTTTAAATAATTCGTAGGGGGTTTTTGAAGTGATCGGTCTAATTAAAACGCGATTCAATATATAGCATGCAGTATTAACGGCTTCGGCCCAAAAATTTCTTGGTAGACCACTAGCTATTAACATAGTTCTTGCCATTTCCTCTAAGGTTCTATTTTTACGTTCAACCACACCATTTTGTTGTGGTGTTCTAGGTGCGGAGAAATTGTGACTTAAACCATGTTCATTGCAATAATCCATAAACTTTGAATTTTCAAATTCTTTACCATGATCCGATCTTATGTGGACAAGTTGATTGTTACTAGATTTCTGAATTTTAGTAGCAAATGCAACAAATTCTTCAAAAGCCTCGTCTTTGCTAGATAAAAATAAAGTCCAAGTAAATCTACTGTAATCATCAACTATAACAAAAACATATCGCTTACCGCTGCGGCTTTGGATTCTCATAGGTCCACAAAGATCCATATGAATTAATTCAAGTGGTCTTGAGGTGGTCACGACATTTTTAGGTTTGAAGGATGACCTTGCATGTTTTCCTTTGGCACAAGGATCACATACTTCATTCTTTTGAAATTTTAGGGACGGTAATCCTCTTACTAGGTCTTTAGATCGTAAAGTATTAAGCAATGAAAAACTAGCATGACCTAATCGTTTATGCCAAAGAAGAGGGTCATATTCTATAACGCTTAGACATGTTAGACTGGTTTTAGGAACAATGTGCAGGTCCACCACATAGGTGTTCCCTTTTCTGATTCCTTCCAGAATGATGTCTCCTGTGTCGTTCCTAGAAATGATGGACTTTTCAGAAGTAAAGTTTACAGAGTTACCTTTGTCGCAAAATTGAGAAATACTTAAAAGATTGTGCTTTAAATTCTCGACCAAAAATACATTATCTATAGCATGGGAACTTGACCTTCCTATCTTTCCTTTAGCAATGATTTCACCTTTCATGTTGTCGCCAAAGGTCACAGTTCCTCCATCATAGGCTTCTAGTGAGAGAAATTTTGATCTATCGCCTGTCATGTGCTTGGAACAACCACTGTCGAGATACCATGAGCTGTTCCCCCTCACTAGAACCTGCAAAACGAACTTAGTTGTTAGAGGGTGGAACCCAGCCATCCTTGGGTTCCATGTCGATTATACAAGAATCATATTTCTTAATCCAAACACTATCGACATATATTTGGTTTGTTTTGTTGTGCTGTTCCTTTTTTAAACATTGATGTTTCAGGTGCCCAGTCTTGCCACAAAAGGAACATACCTTTTTACTTGGGAGATCAACGTAGACCTTTTTCTTTTTATCATGTTTATTGTATCCTAGACCTTCGGTTCCTTTGGTTTTAACATTAAGAATCCACTTGGGAACTTCTTTGATTTTACCTTTTTCTCTTGAATTTAATTCAAGCCTAAGTCGATCATTTTCTTTTAAGGCGGATTCTAGGTCTAATTTCATTTGTAGAAGGACACATTTAATTTCTTTATTAGACTCATAACTCAATTCCATTTCTTGATACTTAAGTTGATTTAATTCAATGTTTAACATGATGTTCTCTTCTTTAACTTTTTCTATAGCTTCTTTTAACATCACATTATTATCAAGTAATTCAAAGAATCGAGTTTGTACATCGGACCTAAAAGAATTAAGGTAGGATATTTGATCTTTGCAAGCTTTAAGGTCTTTTTCAGTTTTGAGACAGATGGCTGTTTGTTTTTCTAAAATTTCGTGAGATTCTAAAATCATTTTAATTAATCTATGTTTATCCAATTTAAATCAGTAATCAGAATATGGATCAGAAGACAGTACCTCTTTTCCTTTAGACTTCTCATCATGCGTTGCCATGAGACAGAGATTGGCTTCTTCTTCTTCTTCTTCAATGGGAGCTTCGGTTTCGGCCTCGCTTTCGGATTCTCCCCATGCAGCTATCATGGCTTTGCGAAAGTCGGTTTTGTTGAAGTTTCCTTTTGTTGGTTGTCTTCCTGTTTCTCTTGCTTTTCCTTTACCTTTCTCATTCTTCCATAGTGGACAATCATTGATGAAGTGCTCGGTACTTCCACATTTGTGGCATTCATATGTTTTGTAGTTTGAAGTTCCTCTTTCTTTGTTATTTCTTTGATTTTTATACTTGTTGTTCCTGAAGAACTTCTTAAATCTACGTACTAGCATTGCAGCCTCTTCCTCATCAGTTTCTGATTCTTCTTCATCGTTTGCTGTCAGAGCCAGACCTTTGTTCCTAGAACTGTCAGCTGTTCCCAGATGTAATTCATGAGTCATAAGGGATCCAGCCAACTCTTCCAGATTAAACTTTGTGAAATCTTTAGATTCTTGAATGGTTGTGACCTTCGCTCTCCAACAATCATCTTGAGGTAGGCTTCTTAGGATTTTTCGCACTTGTTCATCTGAGGAATTAGCCTTCCAAGGGAGACAAGCTCATTCGTGACGTTCGTGAACCTAGTAAACATTTCTTGAATGCTTCCTTTAGGTTCCATAACAAATCTTTCGTATTTACACATGAGCAAGTCAATCTTGGAACGCTTTACTTCACTCGTTCCTTCGTGGGTAACCTCCAGCAGATCCCAAATTTTTTTGGCTGTTCTGCATCCCATAATGCGATTATGTTCGTTTGGACCAAGCCCACAATGAAGCAATTTGATAGCAAGAGCATTCATTTCCATCTTTTGAAAATCTTTTTTCTCGTATTCTGTAATAGGTTTGGGAACAGTCTCGTTATTGGAGTTGGTAGTTGTTACCTCAAAGTCTCCAATTTCGATGACTCTCCAAACTTGGTAGTTCTCGGCTTTGATGAAGATCTCCATCCTGTTTTTCCAATACGTATAGAATTTGCCATCGAACATTGGTGGTCTCTGAGTAGAGTAACCTTCTTCCATGCGTTCGTTCATTTTCAGCATCTCTAATAAACCAAGATACGGCTCTCAGGGTTTCCTAATCAAATGAGGAACAGTGCTCTGATACCAATTGTAGAAACACTTAGAGACAATGAACTGCAACAAGAGGGTTCTCCTTCTCGTTCTCTTTTCTCTCTTCTCCTTCTCTCTATTCCCCTTAGACTTACCCTAGTCTAATTACAAATTCTCTCAAAAACCCGTACAAAATAAATTCTCTAAAATGGATGAACAACACCAGATTTGCACAAGGAATTAATCTTGGAATTAATAAGCTATTAAAAACACTCAAGATTTCCTTTTCTTGATATTTGAAACTCACGAAAATATTTGGGCACAAAAATATTTTTCGCAAATATTTTCTCTCTTGATTGATCACCAAATTGTGCCGGTTTACAAAAAGCATTTAAATACCTTTTTAGATGTTGTTATGCTATAATCCTATGATCCTAAGATGTGGGAGTAGTGGGCAAATAACGTGAGTTAGTGGGTAAGAGACTTGGTGGTTACTCCAAGTCTTCCCTTGTCTTCTAGCTAAATATAGCCAAGACCTAATTTTAGAAATCTAATTTAAGATTTAAATTAAAAGTTGGTTATTTTAATTTAAGATCTAGTTTTTAATTAATTCCAACTTAACTACCTTGTGCATCCTAGATTTATTCACCCGTACAACAAAAATAAAAAAGAAAAATAAATCTAAAATTATTTTCTTAATTAAATCCGTTGACTTCTTCTCTGACTGTTGATCTGGGAACACTGCACTGTCTCTAATTGACCATTCTTCGAATTTGACTTGATCTTAAAATAGTAAAGTAGTAATGCCCTTTTCAACTTCTAATGGTTCCATCAACGACCCTTTTAAGGACCGGATATATAACCTAACACAATAATCTCAAAACGTAATATGTTTGTTTATTAAAGTTTATGTTATCATCTAAACCAAAATGGGCCAACAAGTTTGATTGGTGAAACCCTAGAGTTGAACTCTTATTCATGAGTTAGGGTTTGGTTTAAACCTATTCAATCATCATAATGATTCACCTTGAATCTTGTCCTGCCACTCCCAAGGAGACATAGGGCGATTATAGATCGTTCGTTCGGTCTTAGAGCCGTCAACTTCCTCTCATTGTTGAATTAGTTGATGATTCAAGGTCATTAATCAACCCCAATGTATGAATAATTGTGGTATTTCTCTAGGGTGCAACCAATCATTCTCGTCCTTCTCCCCTTGATTCATACTAATTTTAGCATTGTTTTCAATCTTAGTTTTAATCAGTTTCGACCATCTTAACACCCCCTTATCCCTATATTGAGACCATCCGTTTAACTGATCTTGTCCCTGTGGTTCGACCCCTTACCTCTGCTATACTTGTGTAGAGTTAAGGCAATATAAATATAGTTTGTGTAACCGGATTTTATTGTGCGACCCTAAAATCGGTTATCATTAACCTTTGCTCGTCCTCGAGCAAATCGAAGTGAAAACCTAAATAAAACAAGGTCAAGACATGGTCACCAATTCCTAGACTACTTCTTATATCTCCCTTTCCTATACTCCGCTAATGCACGGTGTTTGCCAAGAGTCCAAACATCTATACCACTTAAACCCTTCACTTGGCTAACACATACACACAACATAAACAAAAGAATAAGTACATTTAAAACCAAAAATCCTTATAAGACATGAGAAATGAAAAAGAAAATCTACAACTTATCCTTCCAATTGTGGCCTACCCAAATACCTTCCTTATAACTCCTACTTCTTATGACGCCACCCGAATAAAAATGATATAAAATTAAAATAAACATTCTCTCTTTATCTCTCATTTTGCCTAGGAGCTCATTATTGGGTTTTCGTCTTAGCCACTTTTTTACTTTTTGAAATCTCACTTGCTCACCCATTCTTGTCGCTCTTTTTCCTAGGTTGCTCTTTCGGGTTTTCAACTTAGATGGGTTTTCTCTTTTTAAGCATGTTTTCTTTCCCTTTTTCAATAAACAACAAAGTATCGTTTCAACTACAAAATGAAAAATACAATACATGATCAAGCTAGATCTATACAAACATATATGGTAGAAAAGCGTGAATAGACAAGCACTAGATTTCCCAATGCTTGCTTTTCACGGTGGATATCAATAGGGTGTTCAGAAACCCTAAGGATGTAGGGTCTTTAATAACCCTGTATAAGATAATATAGCACAAAAATATGAGAATGTAGCCTACCTAATAAGCTCCAATGCCGAAGCGGGATACCAACATCGATTGGAGCATTACCTCTTAGACATGAGCAACGACTCTCCTTATGGCTCCCCAAAAATAAGAGGCTTCCTATCTCAATCTCCTTTCCCTCGTAAATGATCTCAACCTCAAACCCATCCCAACACAAAAATCCATTGTCACAACCTAAACATTATGTACAAAAATAAAAACCCAAACTCCAAAACTGTATGGCTCATGCAATGGAGCTCTTGGATCTCACAATCTAAGAACTTACTTTGGATCAAAGAGGATGGGGGCTTATTTTTGGTTCAAAATTTTTAGCTCTATTAAATGCAATGATTAACCAGAGATGATGTGCGAGAACGTAAGTGAGGATAGCTCGGTGGGTTAGGGTACGGTAATTTAGTGGAGCTAGATTATAGGGAAAGACAAGAGTAGAGATAGGGATAGAAATATACCTATAGATGACGTGGCGAAAGGAACGATGATATAAGATTCATGAACGCTCACTCTCCTTTTGCCTAGCCTTCTTCATAGCATAGCAAAGGGACAGGACTATGGTAGCACCAGCTTGCAGGTTCGAAAGTCTAGGACAAGTGGTCGTTAGTGAACACTAGAGGAGCCGCATCGAAAGAAGGAGAGAGAATTTCTCCTTGATGTCTTGGCCTCCATGGCGGCTTCCTTCTCTCTCCTTCTCGATGGGCCTCCAACTCAGCAGTTTGGCCCCTGAGCCATCATCAACAAACTCAGACGCGTATTGATGTCGTACATGTCTGAGTCGTACGAGTCATGTAGCTCATTCCATTGGTAGCTGCAAGTTTCTTAGAGGGTTTGCAGTTGGTCGTCGAATTGGTCTACGCGACCCTTCATATATCTGAAACGGTCTAGCATATCATCACGACAGACCCGCTTACCATAGAATAACTCGTCAATGTGCTGCTATGAGTATTGGATGGTACGGGCAGTAAGCGTACGCACGTCGTAATTCGGATAAACGTTGAAGCCATTGCGTGGTCTAGGGGGAAGGGAAAGCAAGCGCCCATTTGGGCAAACATGGTAGGGAACATCGCGACCTCTACAAAAGAATAACTTCGTATGCTTACGTAGTCGTAAAGAATGGTAGCGGTAGTTTCTAATTCTGCGCAGTCATTAGGGAATTCAATCCCAAGACTGCAGGCTAGCATGGTTATCAAACCGCCAACGGAGATTTTGCATTTGGAGGCCTTTTGAATCTCCAGGCACCTCGTCACAAACATGTCCACCCAATTGGGTGTTGTTTGCCCTAGGGCAGAGAGGGCATAAAAATACCCAAGCTCGAGCTGCTTGACCTGAGTTGGCTCCCCTTGAACGAAAACGATCATGACGAGGTATCTATATACATAATGCAGCATAGGGTGCCAGATACGACTCACTTTCTTCCAGGACCTAGAATAAGTTAGGTCGTTGGTCATCTCGGCCTAAAATCTGCATATAGCCTTTCTAGCTTGGTACCGATGATCTGAAAAACCCTAACTAAACACATTCGCAATCTAGGGGTACCTTATACTATAGGTCCGGTTAAAAACATTAAATGTTATGTAGTAGCATGCGTATCCCCGTGAAGAGCGATGACGCTCAAGGGTAGACAGAAACTCAAGTGTAAAGCGCGGATAGACCACCGCACGCATACCCACTGTACCTTCCTAGCCCCCCTATTCCAATAAGGTCACAACCCCAACTCTTAGGCCATGAATGGCCAGGGCGGTACGATCGATATATTTGGTCAGGAGAAGAGGTTGCCTCTTTAGCCTGTTAATGGCATGGGTTTAAGATGATATTAGAACACATCTCATCGTCCCTGCAGAAGAAGTGCCAAGAGCCCGTCGGGGCTCTGGTGGTGGTGGTGACTCACGGTTGATGGGCTTCCCTGGTAGGGAGGAGTCATCACCGTGGGGTCATGAAGACGACCCTTCACCAGCTTGTCTGGCACTCTTAGAATGGCAGCGGAATAGATTCATGATAAACAACAAAAATAACCAGCACAAACACAAAATTTCAACAAAATACACCATACCACACAAAGTAAACCAATAAAGCTCTAAATTGAAACACAAGCAAACTTAGAAGGGATGAGATTTATTCCTTGGAGGGATGAGATTTATACCTTCGAGGAGGAATCCTTGAAAGCTTTTTGAAATTTCTCTTTTCACTTAAGGTCGAAGATGATGGAGATGGGTGGTGAGGGATTATAGAGAGATATGAATGTGATGAAAGATGAGAGAAAGATAGTGTAACGTCTCGATATTTTCCCGATATATTTAACTTTTTACTAATAATATTATTTTATATAAATAATATTTCTATTTATTTATTTTGGGCTTGACCATGAAGTTTCCAGTCCTTTTTAACAAATTAGATTGTTTCAGGCCCAAAACCTTTAACCTAGTTCTTTATTTCAAATTTGAAAAAAAAAATTAAATTAGAGGGAAAGTGGAAGGTTGGCCGACCCTATGGGATTTTCGCATGGGATGTAACTCCCATTTGAGAATAATGAAATATCACACAGTTATGTTGCATTATTCTCCTTCCTTAATTCATTAATTCGTTAATTCCTTAATCATTTTCATTCTTACTTTCCATTTCCTAGAAAACTCAAGCAAAAACTCCCTCATAACCTACCTATTTCACACGCCTAGCACCCATTTTAACCCTTGATTTTTAGTGTTCCTTCCTTGCAATTGTAATTATAATTCTTCATTATTTTTATTATTAAGTTTTAATTTAAATTATGTGATTTGTGGCATGTGTGAGTTTTGATCCATGCCTATTTCTTTTCATGATTTAAAATGTTGATATGAATTTTTTATATATGTCTTTATCAAATTTTTAGTGTAGGATGTTTTTAGGGTTTTATTTTATATGAGTATGTTAAGTTAGGATTTGTTGTTTTGATGGGTGAATTTAAAAGATATATATATATATATATATATATATATATATATATATATATATATATATATATGGAAAATTAGGGAATATATTAATGAAAAGGGGAAGAAACACCACACTAAACCATGGGATCCCCAAACCCGCCGGCATAAAAATCCCCGCGAGGGGAAAAAGCCATTGGAGATGACACTAGTGGAAAAAACGTCATTGGCTGCGAGACATTGGCTGCGGTTTTAGTGTATACGCAGCCAATGTATAAATTTAAAAAAGAAAAATAGAATAGGCTGCGGTTTTTATAGGTGACCGCATCAACTAAATGGAAAAACCTCAAGGGCTGCGGTTTTATTTATGGTCTGCAGCCATTGTGAAGCCCAACCCAATAAAATAAACCCTAATTTCCCCTAATAAAACCGGTGCCTCATTTATCTCCTTCATTTCTAAAGTAGACTACCCACAACCGTTCTTTCTCCTTCATGGAAAAAAACCCTAACTTCTAAGATTATGCCATGGAAAAAACCCTAAATTTCTTAAGCAAAACCGGCGTTCTTTCTCCTTCACACAGCCGTTTTCTCTTTCTTTCTTCCTTAGCTTCTTCCTTCCTCCTTCTTCTCTCTCTTAGAAGATTTTGGTGAAGATTTCTAAAGAAGATTTCGTATTCTTCTACCTATTGATTTTGTTTTCTTCAACACCCATGGATTTCGTTTTAGTATAAGTTGCAGAAATTGCAGAAATTTCTTCAAGCACAAGAGGCGCATGTTCTTGGATTGCTGAAATTTCGTTTTCTTCAACACCCATGGATTTCGTTTAATCAAGGGAAAGATCGAAGGTTATTGTAAACACCCATGGATTTCGTTCCAAATCTACATTTTCGTTGTAATTTTCGTTTTTTTCAATATTCCAATTGCGGTTTTTTTGTAATTTTCATTTTTTTTTTCCTTTTTTTTCGTTCTTCATTTTGTTCAGATTTAAGTTTTTGAGATTTCGTTTTTTTGTTGAAATTTCTGGGTTCGTTTTTGATGTTATTCATGTTGTTTGATGTTGTTTGATGTCCTTTTTCAGAATTCGTTTTAGAGTTCTGAATTTTTTTTATTTTGAAAAAAGACTTAAGGGCTGCGGTTTTTGTCTATGTCCACAGCCCCTTACCTTATTTTTGGCTGCGTATTTTGACCGCAGCCCTTATCTAATATTTCTTGCGGCTACAATAATGGCTGGGGTCAAAATACGCAGCCCATAGGGGCTTAAAAACCGTAGCAAATAAGGTTTTTTCCACTAGTATGAGGACCATGGATCAGGCCACCCAAAACAGCATAGGGGTGGACTATGCAAAAGGTTTTCAAAAACACCAATAAACTGGTCCTACCACCTTACACACCAAAAAAGATGGTCAAACACCTTACACACCAAAAACTCTAGGCTAGCAGCTTACACTGCAATAGAGCACGAAGCTCGAAAACACCTACCAATACAATAATAAAAAAAACATTATCAGCAAGCGCCTAACAATAGGCATATCAGAGGTAAACCCGCTCCTCGTATTACAGTCCTATCAGACCAACAAAAATCAAAACTTTGCAACACCCCATAATCACGATTCTTGCAGCCACTTATCAACACCAATAAGGAACCACCAAAAGACAATGTCCACGAGGGAATTAAACCCAAAAAAACGACACCGGATTACAAAACTGCACCAATCCCATCTAGCCCATAAAATAGAAAAAGTAGAGCCAAAGGAACACCAAAGAGGGACAAACCAGCAAAAACAACCCAAGCAAAAACAAAACCTGAACAGCCAAGCAGACCAAGAAACACCATTCACCAATAATGATAACTATCACCAATAAACACAAAAAATACAGTAGGTGTCATGGGAGACCGTCTATTCTATAGACGAATACCACAAAGCCCACCCCAACCACAAAATGGCATTTTAATTTTTGGAGAAAAAGGAAAAAAAATAAAAAAAACTTTCATTGACCGCTCTATAGGTTATTCCTTTCCCCAGACATTCATAACCGAAATTAACATTCAGAACAACAAAATTAACGGGTCTTAAAATTTGCAAAAATACCAAAAGATATTCCCTCTTCCTTGATAATTTCCAGAACAACAAAACTAAAGAGCAAAACTCCATTAGAACAGCAAAACTAAAGAGCAAAATCTACAACAACAATGAAAGATATAATGTCTGAATTCGATCAAACATATTCGAAGGATATGCCGCATAGTATGTAACTGAATTTATCATTATTCAGCAAGAATTCTTAATTATTTCGCGTATGTTTATATAAATTAATTCGGTATTTTGTTTTTCTTCTCCAAGCTTCATCAATGGCTTCAATGGCGGATGAGAATTTCCAAATTGAAATGGAAGACGAAGGTACTAATGACGAATACTAATTATTTAAATTCTATGAATTTCCAAGCTTCAATGGCGGATGAGAATGTTTGTGATAAATAGAATTTCCAAATTGATGAATTTGCAAGCTTCATCAATGGCTTCAATGGAGGATGAAATTTTCCAAATTTAATTCTGTTTTTTTTTTCAATAAATTCGAATAATAAATATTTAAAGCCGATCAATAGTGTATTGTAGTTTATTTAATTATAACTTTTTTTGTGTATTTCAATTCCTGGAGATGGAGATGATGCCAACGCTCTTAACAATGCTATATGCCTCTACGAAGGTGTGTTTGGGAATAAAATGGTTTATGTTTGGTTATATAATAACGTGTGTTTGGAACTAAACTGTCTATGTTTGGTGTTTTAATGGTATATTTTTGGTGATCTAATGATGATGTCAACTACGATATAATTGGTCATGTTTATGTTTGGTGCTATAATGATGTGTGTTTGGAGCTATAACTATCTATGTTTGGGGTTTTAATTGTATATGTTTGTTGATCTAATTATGATGACAACGACCATATAATGGTTTGTGTTTATGTTTTGTGCTATAATAATATGTGTTTGGGATTAAACTGTCTATATTTGGGGATTTAATGGTATATGTTTGGTGCTCTAATGATGATGACAACGACCACATAATGGTTTATGTTTATGTTTGGGGCTATTATTTGTGTTTGGGACTATAATGTCTATGTTTGGGGGGTTTAATGGTATATGTGTGGTGATATGTTTGTGTTTTTTGGGACCATAATGTTTGTGTTTTGGTGCTATATGGGTATATGTTTGGGGATTTAATGGTATATGTTTGGTGATATGTTTTGTGTTTAGGACATAATGTTAGTGTTTTGGGGCTATATGGGTATATGCTTTATTTTATGTGATATTGTTCTAAATCCAGTCAATTTGAGCTTTTCACTTTTCTTAGCAATTATACTTTTATGAGTTTAAGTTTAATGGGTTACATGGGGGAGGGTTTGTTCTATGTGGGTTTTTAATTTAAGGTCTTTTTAGGACGACTTTCAATATTAAATCATATTTTTCACTAGAGGAGTAAGAGGAAACCTTGGTTGTGATTATTGAGAAATTTAGGGTGCTGCTCTTCATCTTATATTTTACCTCCAAAACTTGTCAACCCTAGGCAATACTGTTTTATCCTGAAATCTGATAAACTTTCTTAATGTATTAATAGGACTCTACCTATTCTGTAAAATGAACCTTCTAAGTTGTTTTCTGTATTTTCCATTGGTTTGATGCAATGGTCCAATTGTTACATGGACTTGACCTTGAGCACAATAAAGTATGTGTGGAAGTGTCAAATCTAAATATCTGATCTTTCGTTAAATATGTTACCCATGATTATGGTCGAAATTGAAAACCTACATCCAAGATTGCATGCGATAAATAAAATGAAGACTTTATTTTGTGAAATGAAGTGTATAATTTAGACATTCAAAGGACATAGGCAAGTTATAGCATTCAGGATAGTTTAGTGTATAATGTTAAAACATGGATTCTGGTTGTTGAATTACTGAGATTTTAAAACTGCAAATTTATTCCCTCCTTGTATGGCCCTCTCTTGACTAATAAAGAAGAGCATCAAACTGATTTTTGCTAAGAAGATTATGTTTGTTGCTGTGCCTAGGTTCTCACTTTTTGGGTTTTAGAAAAACATGAATGATTGCATGTGAAACTTGAAGTTTACTTCTCTTGATTTTGTGTTTATTCAAATTAAGTTTCATGTAATATGTAAGATTAGATGTTTCTAGGGAAGAAGCTTTTCACCCTTGGGCTGCTTCTTTTAAGTTTTCGTCCTTTATTTTATGTTCAGAGTTCATGAGAGCCTTAGGCTTTACTGTTTGTAGGTTCTGCTGCTATTCGTGCCTGTAATGATTTTCTTTGTGTTTGGGACTATAATGTCTATGTTTGGGGGGTTTAATGGTATATGTTTGGTGATATGTTTGTTTTTTCTGGGACCATAATGTTTGTGTTTTGGGGCTATATGGGTATATGTTTGGGGATTTAATGGTATATGTTTGGTGATATGTTTTGTGTTTGGGACTATAATGTCTATGTTTGGGGGGTGTAATGGTATATGTTTGGTGATATTTTTTTTGGGACCATATTGTTTCTGTTTTGGGGCTATAATGTTTTGTGTTTGGGACTATAATGTCTATGTTTGGGGGGTGTAATGATAAATGTTTGGTGATATTTTGTTTTTTTGGGACCATATTGTTTCTGTTTTGGGGCTATAATGGTATATGTTTGGGGGTATAATGTTATTTGTTTGGGTCAATAACTGATCATATATGCATATGTGCGTAGATGATTGTAATGAAGTAATCGAGGCTTCTGAAGCAATTGAGCTGAAATGTGCTACTGATTTATCAAACGTAGACATATTTAGTTCACTTGAAGGCATTACTGCCAAAACAATAGAAGAACTAGAGCAGCTTTAAATGTTCCATGCACGAGTGACAGGTTTCGGAATTAAAAAGTACACCCAAAGAACAACAAAAGATGTAGTAGTAGAGAGGTATTATGTGTGTTCGTGTCAAGGAAAAAAAATGTGGTCCGTTCAAATGAAACCCCTGCGGATCAACAAAAATCGAAAAAGATGAAACTAACGCCAACGACAAGATACAATTGTAAGGCACAGATACGGATAAAATTAGATCATGATAATGGACTGTATTATATTAAGCAACACATCATCTTACACACACATGAATTAACAAGAGCTGAATGGCAACACCTTCATCGTTCTGAAAGGCAAGTATCTGTTGCTAAGAAGATTGATACAATTAAATCATTTGAAAAGGCAAGCATCAGACCAACCGCTGCTTATTGATATTTGTCTCAAGATGCTGGCGGGGATGAGTATGTTGGGCGCTACTAGACCATATAAACTATGTCAACAGGTAGACCCATATATGATTGAAATTTAAACTTTTGAATTATATTATTAACAATTTTGAAATTTAATACCCATTTTTGATTATCTTTAATATTACAAGTTAAGAATGAAAACAATAGAAGGGGGGTTGCTCAAACGGTGGTTGATAAGTTAATTGAAGAATCTGAAAAGGATCCAAAATTTTATTATCGTGTAAAGTTGAATGAACAAGGACAATTTATAGCTCTATTTTGGAGTGATAGTATGATGAGAGAAGACTTCAACATTTATGGAGATGAGGTAATTTTTGCCACAACCTACCGTACCAACCGTTATAATCTTATTTGTGGCCCAATAGTTGGGATTAATAATCATTGGAAAACAGTTATGTTTGGTTGTACATTTATCACCGACGAAAAGGTTGAATCATTTGAGTGGGTTCTTCGTCAATTAAGAAAGGCTATGATTAATAAATCACCGAAATCAATCTTCACCTATCAAGACTTTGCAATGTCAAGAGCAATTGAGAATCTACGTAACTTTTGGTATTATAATGTAGTATCTTTGCTATTGAAACGTAATTTATTTGTCAATTTATTATGGATAATTCGGATATATGTTTTGCAGGTTTTTCCACATATCAAAGCATAGATTATGCCTGTGGCACATATTGAAAAACGCGGTCTCACGATTTGGATCGTTAAAGTGGAATGCAGGCTTCAAAGAAGCATTTCATAAAACCCCTTTCAACATTTTGAAAACCCTCGTAAACCTTTTACAATTCTTCCACCGTTCTTCATAAACATTTTGAAAACCCTTCTACCTTTCCTTCCGTCGTTCTTCATCCTCATAAACGAAATGCATGCATGTAGTACAATAATGAGATTTCGATCTCAGATTCTTTAGATATCAACAGCAACGAAATGAAGTACAATTCTTCATCCTCAGCAAGCAACGAATGAAGATTTCAACAGCAAGAATTTGGTTTTTTTTTTTTTTTTTTGCTCTCAACAACAATAATGCAAGATTTCGATCTCAGATTCTTTAGAACGAGTAAAAGCTTTAGATTCTTTTTGATGTTCTTCGTTTTTGTTTGATGTTCTTCTTGATGTTTTTTTTGATATTCTTTTTGATCGTTTTTTTTGATGTTTTTGTAATGAACAAGAATATAGAGATTTGAGTTTTTTTTTTATGTTCTTCATTTTATTTGATGTTCTTCGTGTAGTTCAGAGTTTTTTTTTAAAGATTAATTTTGTTTAATTTTTGTTCTTGGAATTTATTGATGAAGCTTTTGGAAGATTAATTTTTTGAGATCTATTCAGATCTAATTTTTTTGTTTATTGTTAATTTGTTTATTGTTTATTTCCAAAGTCAGATCTGTTTTGGAAGATTAATCTTTGTTCTTCGTTTTATTTGATCTTGGAATTTACTATTTATTTCCAGAGTTCAGATCTGGAAGATTAGTGTTATTAATTTGTTTATTGTTCTTGCAGTTAGTATAAAATAAAATCAATTTTAAAAAAAGGGTATTAAAGACTGCGATTTTTTGAAAAACCGCAGCCTTTAGTACCTTTTTTTTGTTCCTAAAAACGTCTATAGGCTGCGGTTTTTAGGACCGCAGCCAATAACGTTTTCTCATTTGCTGCTACTCCAAGTGCTGTGAGACAAAACCGCAGCCAATACCCCCAAAAAACCGCAGCAATTGACGATTTTTCCACTAGTGACACCAAAATCACAGATTCTTCAAATTGAAATGAAAAAAGCCATATAATGATCTAAGAAACGAATAAATACAGTTTAACACACTGAATTTCGAAAAAATTCTCTTCAACTTCGAAAAAAATAAGTCATTATAACCATTAATCAACCCATTAAGCAAGTTCAAACTTCTCAAGGAAGAAATCTGGAACAATATTTTATTTTATTTTATTTTATTTTTGAAAATTAGGAATAATATATAAATAGGGACAAAAAGGAAAACAACACCAACACTGGATCTTGGGAACCGCAAAACCTCCGGCATAAAAAACCCCGAGAGGAAAAAAGCCATTGGAAAAGGGGGCCAAGAAACAGGCCACTCAGAAACAGCATAGGAGTGGACTATGCGTCATCAAAAAGTTTCCGAAAATACAAGCTTTAACTCCTAATACACCAAAATTAGAAAGAAGCAAAAAACTATCAATAGCTACACCAAGAGCGACACCCGATTAAAACACCATTTGTCCCTAAGCCTATCACCAAGACACCAAGACAACAACCTCAACAAAATCAGTAGCCAATCAGAAGCCCAGACCAACAGCCCAAAACAACAGTTCAAGATGAGGAACACAGACCAGACCAGAGCACAGACCCAATGCTGGAGAGGAACCACCAGACCCAAAGAGCTAAAAAACGCTAACGAGCTGCTTCGAAGAACCACTGAGCAAAATGAAAAATGCCATCCCCAAAAACCACAAGAAACTGAACAATGAAAACACCCACATCTGAAACGAGAAGACGGCCAGATTTGAAGATAGAACAAAAACCGCAAGAATCTAAAAACGCTAGAGATTCTACCCAAAAAGTTGAAAAGGAGAATCCAAAAAAGCCAAAGACGAAAACGCCCGAAAAGAAAACTTCGAAATGGTTTAAAAAAAACGAAAACGAATAAGAAAAAGAACCAAAAACAATATGCTACGAACAAGAAGCAAAAAAGATAAAGACTACCGCCAGAACCACCGTGAGGCCCGCTAGGGGAAGGAAAACCTAAACCCTAGCAGAACCTCTCTCACTAACTTTCTCTCACTACATTTTTGTTTATATATATATATATGAGGAACACAGACCAGACCAGAGCACAGACCCAATGCTGGAGAGGAACCACCAGACCCAAATAGCTTCCTCAAGCTTCGAATGATGTTCCCTTCTGTGCATAAATGGAGTGAAATTGAATACTTTCATGATAGACTCACTGTAATTGAATGCTCGGGTTTACACCCTACTTGCTATAGCTATGAGAATCTTGTCATGATTGGAGAGCTATGGGGAAAAGTGGTAAAGGTGAATGATGAATGGAATGGGATGCATACGTTAACATCGGCGAGAGTCGTCATTAGAACTGAATTTCAGAAACGCATCGAATCGAGTGTGAACGTGTCTTGGGAGAATGGTTCATGCATTGTATGGGTTAGAGAGATAGCTTTGGATGATAGCTTTGTTGAAGAAATGTTGAAAAGAAATGAATCAACTCCAAATGGGCTAGGAAATGAAGATGAGTCCAGTGAACAAAATAGGATTGGCATGAATAAAGTGATACCTGCTAGTATGGGACGTGTACAAGACGAAGGGGCTGAGCATTTTGACTTGAGGCAGAACAATATTGGGGAGCTTGAATTATGTGAAACATCAAGGAGAGCAAAAAATAGTATGGAGAATGAACACTTTGTGGATTGCACAAATGCCGATTTTTTAACAGATATAAATGAGCTTGAAATGGCAGCAAAGTGTAACAATTCCATGCCAATCTTGGAGGAATGGTTTGATCCAATTTCATCAATTGAGTGCACACTAACTACGCAACACATGGCGAAAAGCATCCCAAGAAGAAAACAAAGGGGAAGACCGAGGAGAGGAGCTGTTTCACTTCCTGAGCCTGCTGCAGTGCAATCATCATGCTCCATTGAAGCTAATGAAACATGGAGAATTGCAAAGACACTTGGAGTTAGTTCGTCTAATGAAGATGAAGTTCTTAAAAAGCTCAGGAAATCAAAACGACTGCAACTTCTGGAGGAGGAAAACAACTCTAATGAGGGTTGTTAGTAAGTTGCTTTCTCTTTCTTGGTGTATATTATTTTATTATTATGAATTTATTAATGTGGAATGTTAGAGGTGTGGGAAAAGGTGAAAAATGCATTAGTATAAAAAATCTTATTTGCAAACATAAAATATCCCTTGTTGGCTTGGTTGAAACAAAACATAAGCACTCCTTTAACCGTAGAGTAAGACGGATGTGGGGGGCTGATGGGTATGATTGGTGTGAGTCCTTTGCGTCGGAACATCATAGTGGGGGTATCATTTCAATATGGGATCCTTTGAAGTTCTGTGTGTATCGAAAATACATTGGTGATAGATGGATAATTCTTGATGGATGTGTCGTTAATGAAAGTTTCAATTGTTGTATTGGGATTGTCTATGGGCCAACTAACCGAGTGGATAGGAAACTCATGTTTGATGATCTAAAAGACCTATTGTGCTCGATTAGTAAACCCACATTACTCATGGGAGACTTTAATGAAGTTCTAAACCCGAATGAAAGAATTGGGCAAGCTAGAAATGAGCTGAGTATAAAGGAATTTCGAGATTGGGTTAATGATTTAAACCTCATCGATGTGCCACTACATGGTATCCGTTTTACTTGGGGAAGATTACAATCCATGAGTAAACTTGATAGATGCTTGTGTGATAATGATTGGATGCTCAAGTTCCCTAGTCTACACCTGGAAGGTCTAAAGAGGGGGTTCTCTGATCACAACCCAATATTGCTATCTCTTGTGGATAATAGAAATTGGGGGCCAAAACCTTTTAGATGTTATGATGTGTGGTTTACAAACCCAGAATTTAAAGAGCTTATTAGAGATGAATGGAGGAATATGCCCAATTTGAGCTTATTTAATAAGTTGAAAACTTTAAAACAACCGATAAAGAAGTGGAGCATAGAGAGATTCGGTTCTATGGACAGCACCATTAGTAGACTTGAGGATGAATTGCATAAGATCCAACAGTTGGGAGAATCGAGGCAACTAACAAATATGGAAATTGCTAGAGCCCGAGCTTTACAAACTCAGTTGAATAGATGGCTTATTAGGAGAGAAAGAATATGGAGACAAAAGGCTCGATCTTTTGGGTTTAGCCTTAAAGACCATAATACTAAATACTTTCATGCGTCTACCATATTAAGGAGGAAAAGAAATGAAATTTCTCAGTTGAGTATAGATGGCCGATTGTATACGGGAGTGGAGGAACTTAGAAGAGAAGTTAGGAGATACTTTACAGCTCGTTTTGCTAAGGATGATTCTCCTGATTTTGATTTTGATTTAGGCAACCATCCAATGCTTGATGCCATACATGCAAGAAACTTGGAGAGTATTCCATCTAGGGAGGAAATTAAACAGGCAGTCTGGGCTTGTGGAACTGATAAAGCCCCGGGATATGATGGTTTCAATTTCAATTTCTTCAGGGAAATGTGGGATGTATTACAGGATGATATCTGCAATTTTGTGATAGACTTTCTAGAGAATGGGGATGCTTCGAGAGCGATTAATGTTACTTGGGTGACCTTGATACCAAAAGTGGAGAACCCTACATCAATTGAGGAGTTTAGACCCATTAGCATGGTGGGTGCTCTATACAAAATTGTCTCTAAACTACTCTCTTTGAGACTCAAGGATGTGATTGCACCCCTTATCGATGAATCTCAGTGTGCATTTGTAATGGAGAGACAAATCATGGATGGTGTGTTAATTGCAAATGAGGCTATCTCATGGTTGAAGAGAAAGAAAATTCCTGGTGCTTTGATCAAACTTGATTTCCAAAAAGCTTATGATTCAGTTAAGTGGGCTTTCTTGAAGAAGGTGATGGAAAAAATGGGGTTTGGGCCGAAATGGATAAAATGGATAATGAACTGCATAAGTAACATCTCACTTTCCATACTGCTCAATGGGTCACCTCTCCAACCCATAAAAATGGAGAAAGGTTTAAGGCAGGGAGACCCACTTTCACCATATCTCTTCATTCTTGTGAGTGAAGTCTTAGTATGTTTGTTGAAGAGAGCGGAAGAGTTAAGACTTATAAAAGGGGTCCAGATTGGTAAAGATAGTGTAGGGCTCAAACACCTACAATTTGCTGATGATACCCTCATTTTTGTTCCCAAATGCAATAGGGTCGTTAAGAATTATTTCAGGATCCTTGATGTTTTTGCTTTGATGTCAGGATTATGTTTGAATTATTCCAAATCGAGTATCATCTCATGGCAATCCTCAGATGTGGAATGGGCGAAAGGATTAGCTATTGAATATGGGTGCAGTCATAATGTGTGTCCTATCACATATCTTGGGCTTCCTCTTGGTGCTAATATGAATAATTGTGGTGCGTGGAAACCGGTGATCCAAAAGGTTGAAAGGAAGTTGTCAAATTGGAAGGGAAAACTACTTTCCAGAGCAGGAAAACTCACACTCATAAAGAGTGTACTTAACAGCCTCCCAATCTACTATCTCAGTATTTTCAGGATACCAAAGACAGTGGCCCTTAAGATTGTCAGACTTCAGAGGAGATTTTTTGGGGGAAACTCACAGTCTAACCATTTCCCTACACCCCTAGTTAATTGGGATTCCATTGAGTTACCAAAAACCATGGGTGGTCTCGGTGTTGGTAATATTCTATATAAGAACCTCATCCTCTTATTCAAATGGTGGTGGAGATTTTCAGAGAGTAATTGCACACTTTGGAAACGCATTCTAATGTCTGTTCATAATATAAGAGGTCTAAAGGCTTCCTCAATGGCTTTTGCGAATGTAAAGAATGGCGTTTTGGGTAACTTGTTGAAGAATGATTCAGATACTTCCAAGATCAGACACATTGTTGAAGAGGGCATTAGTGTGAGGATCGGGAATGGGGAATCTACTAGTTTTTGGCTAGATAAGTGGGTGCCAAATGGCCCACTTAAGGATCTTTTCCCTCGATTATTTTCAATCTCTACACATGGTAATGCGATGGTGAGTGAGATGGGTGTGTGGCGCAATGGAGAATGGGTGTGGAATTTAACTTGGAGACGACAATTACATGATTGGGAAAAGGATGACCTTGATAGACTAATGCTTCTTATTATGCAGGTATCCCCAGTCCCTGGAGAATCTGATGGTGCATTGTGGCATGAATGCAGATATAGCAAATTCCCCATCAAGGAGATTGTTGATAGATTTTATAGCTCCTACACCCCGATTTTATCTAATGATGTGTGCAGGATTATATGGAAGATGAAAGTGCCCCCTAGAGCCCAATTTACTCTGTGGCTTGCAAATTTGGAGAGACTCAAAACTGGAGATATGCTTGTAAATATAGGCGTTATTGACTATGCAAATGGTCAATGCCCCTTGTGTAACTCGACCTTAGAAACAAATTCTCATGTGCTATTTACTTGTGCAGTTTCTTGGAGGATATGGATGGATGTTCTAGCATGGTGGGGTATCATGGGTGTTCTCCAAGCTCGATGCCCTGATTTCACCACTTCATGGAGAAGCTTGAAACCCAGGAGATGCGGTGGAAAACTATGGAGTCTTATTCTTGGATGCACAGTTTGGTCGCTTTGGTATGAAAGAAACAAAATCAAATTTGAACAGAAGACCTGCAATCCGAACATCATACTTTCCACCTTGAAGATGAGAATTGCAATATGGGCAAAGGAGCTTCTTGGCTTGGATATAGCATGGAATCCCAATTTCTTTGATAGTCCGTTGGCGCTTTTGTAATGAGTTTCTCGTCTTATTTTTGGTTATTTTGGGCCTGTTTTGAGCCTGTTGATGTTGTTATTTCTTTTTTAGCTCTTGATGATGTATTGGGACTGGGCATCGTATGGGGGGCTAAATGATGTATGAGGAGACTTGTTTTTGATACTTGCATAGTCCACTCCTATGCGCTGTTCTGAGTGGCCTGGTTTATGGTCCTTTGGTCCAATGGCTTTTTCCCCTCGCGGGGTTTTTTATGCCGGCGGTCCTTGGGCTCCCATATTCCAGTGTTGGGGTTTTCTTTTTAATTAATAAAATCTTCCAAATTTGCAAAAAAAAAAAAAAAAAATATATATATATATATATATATAAACAAAGATTGGAAAGTAAATGAGCAAGATTCAAAGCAATAAATGAAACGTGAAAGGAGAAAGCATTAAATGACATAAATGAGAGATAAACAAAAACAATAAAGAGAATAAGAAAGATAAACTTACATAAACTAAGGTGCTTGAATAAAAGGAATTGAAAATACAATGCTTGAATGTAAATAAAAGCAATAAAACTATTCTAGGGCAAAAGAGAATGAAAGAAAACAATAAATTTGATGTTCTTAGATGAGAGGGTTTCTCTCATAGTAGGCATGAGGTTTACATTCAGAGAAATGGGTATTTATAGCCCCAAAAGACCGTGCCCTAAAAGCCCTAAAAGATCCACGTGGATTAAGCTTCAAAGAAAAACGCTGCGCTGGAAACAAGTCAAATTCGCCCGAATGGAAGGTCAGATTCGACTGAATCTTGGCCCATTCGACCGAATGGATGCCAAATTCGGGTGTTCCAGAAACTCTTGAAAATTGACTTTGGGGCAACATTAGTAGATTCGACCGAATTGGGTTGGGGATTCGAACGAATACACCCATTCGACCGAATGGCTGAGGAATTCGCTATTTCCAGTGACTCTAAACTTTGGTCTTGGGCTGCTGCACCTACATTCGACCGAAGGTCCACAGAATTCGACCGAATCCTTGGTCTTTTGCCCCCCTTTGTGCTCTACACAACTCCAAACGTGCATCGAATAAGTTCCGATCTTCGCGAGCACTTCGGGGATGGCCCGAGACGCTTGGAAATGCCTTGAAACACGTGCCTTTTCTTCGACCTTGGAGTCTAAGCCTCAAACTTGATCCGAATTACCTCGAAATCTCCCGAACACACCTAAAATGAACTCTAAACACCATGGAGACAAGAACAAGATAAAATCGAGTGTAAATCATATAAAACCAATGTAAAACAACGAGACTAGACACCAAAGTGGGGACATAAATGTGCTCTAAATCGAGCACATCAACTCCCCCAAGCTTTACCTTTGCTAGTCCCTAGCAAAGAGACTAGGTAGGAACAATATGAAAGCACCGGGCATCCCAAAACTAACTAGCTACAAAAACAAAACAAAACTAAGCTATGAAAGCGATAAAACCTAATACTCACTATCGTGGGACTCACGATCACACTTAGCACGTACGACAATCTCTTTAAACCTCAAGGTCTCCCAAAGAGGACGAGTAAGGTCTCGTGAGGGTTTTCAGAAGGAGACTCACAAATCCAAAGCAAACATCATGGTGAGCGGAGAATAGAACAATACAAGCATGTGCATGGGCAAAACTCTTCCCTAGCCATTGGTGTGCAAGTACAATGGTCTCAATGAGCGCAATACCGAAGAGAACGACCAATTCCACAAGCTCAAGATTAATAGGGCAAGCAACATCACAGGCTATGCCACCCACTACCTAAAGAGGTCACAAGTCTACACTCCCCGGGTAATTTCTCAAAAGATGTGAGAAAATGCAATGACGCTCATGTGTTTGATTATGGTTCGTGTTTCGCTCATAATCTTCCGACTAAAGATGAGTCGGGAATCAAACACCTAATACGGGAGAATCATGGGGATTGTGTCTTATCTTACTCCAGCACAGAACAAACTAATCGGACCAAGTCAAACATGTTAGCACAAAGGGTTGTAACGTTGGCTTAGGGTTAAGGTGGGATACATTTGAGAATGTGGAGCTAAGTAGAGGATAGCAAGTGACCCTAAATAAAACACCCACAAACTTCTCATAGTAAACCAATGAAAACTATATCCAACAACCAACAATAACCCAATAAACTCAAGAAAGAACAAATGATCTCTATCATCAAACACCAAAAACATGAAATCTCATAAGCACAAGTGTCTCCAAGCTCATCTCCCAATAAAACATCGACCTTCTCACTCACATGAATATGAAGGTGTGTAATATCTCAATGAGAAACAAGAGAAAGGCCGCCTCAAACATAGAATATGTATGGATAAAAAAAATGAAAGCATTAGAGGAAATGGGAGATGCAATAACAGCTGGACATGAAATGGATAGAGTCATATAAACCAACAACCCTGATATCATAACCAAAAACCTACTCATCGATGTAGCACACAACAAACCCACCATCACTATACTATCCTCTAGGTAAAGAGAGGGAACATTTGGCTCATGTGGAGGCTAAATAATTTAGCTACAAAAGAAAAGGAAAAGCAAAAACTTGGTTTATCCTAAAGTCAATTGCGTACAAGGTAGGCTATTTTGCTATGTAGCTAAAATCTAGCGAACGTGTTATCATCCCTAGTCTCAAGAAACGTTGACTATGCTAGAGGAGAACTGACACAATACTTAGATCTTCTAACTAGCACTCACAATGAATGGAACTCGCAAGGAGTCCAAGAAGGCTCAATTCTTACTGGCTAGTCGAAATGTGCCTCTAAAGGTAGACATCCAAGCCACCAACCAAGCAAACCCCAATTCCCCCCCAGCTATGTGGAATACAGTCAAACTCTAGGTCCCAAAATAGGCAAAAGGCTAAGGAAATATGAGTTCGCATAAGGGACATGAATGTGCACAACAAAAGCTTGCATGCTAGACACACAACTCAACCATTTATTGAAAGCAAGGATAAAACATAACTATACAACCAAAACATGAAACTATACAAACTAAACAAGACAAAAACTAAACAAACTAAACATCCGATGAAGTAAGAGAAAAACTAAGCAATAGTTACAATAATGCAAATCTTTTGGGATTTTGAAAGCGTAAGCGCATCGTCCCCCAAGCTAGCTCAAGAGCCGTCTCGGCGATGGGGAAGGCGAAAGAAAAACCAAAATACCGAAAGATAGGAATTACTGGAACTAAAGAAAACAAAACAAGCATCATCAAACAACACCAAGAACCGATTTATCTCCCGCAAGTACTTTTGTTTAACGTCGTTAAGTTCGACACAACTAACCACCAGCTCAAGCAACAAATGAAAAGCTAGGGAAAGAAACCATGCCTGAGCTAGGAGTAGACTCACTCCTAGCATAGCCATCACCTCGAACATGGTGACCCAACACTCTCCACCTCGCAGCAGTGGCGGAGGTAAGCAATGAAGAACCGGGGTCACCCGGATGAAAACTCAAATATGAGGCTCCCCCATGCTTTGGTGGAGCCATCTTCTTCTTTTTGTATTCTTTTTTTCTTCTTTTTCTCACCCGCTTCCTCTTGCGGGGTTGCTTGTAAATACCGTCAACCTCATCATCAATGTCGGAGTACACAAGAACAAACTTCTCCTTCTCAACATCAACCAACTTCTTCTTCTTCTCATCATCATCATCAAACTCCACCTCATCACAAGAAATAACTTCATCATCAATCATCTCATCATCAAGCACATGAGCATAAAGAACATCAAGCTCTCCGACCTTATAACCTTGAGAATCATCCACCAAATCAAGAGAGAAAAGTTGCTTGACCATGGGCTCTTTTGAAGACTTAGCAAACCCAAAAATCGCTTGCTCATCGGCTACCCTTATAGTAATAGTCTCGGACTCGCAATCAATTAGGGCACCCAAACTCTTCAATGCATCTCTCCCAAGTATGAGGGGAGTGTAGGGGTCTTCCACCATATCTAGAACAACAAAATCACATGGGACAACAACGCTCCCCACTTGGATTGGATGATCCGCAAACTCCCCACGTGGTACTTCAACGCTCCAGTCGGCTAGTTGGATGGATTTCTTTGATGGCTTAAGCTCAAAAGCAAGGTGGTTGGCAATACTCATCGGCATTAGGCTAATTGAGGCCCTCAAGTCGGCAAGTGCTCCTTTGGGTTTTTGGTTCCCAAGAGTGACGAGGAGCACAAAAGGGTCCTCTTGACTTTTCCTTCTTAGCCCAAGTGCCTTGAACAATGGCACTAACTTGCTCTGGTAAATTAACTACCTCACTTTCAAGCCGCTTTTTGTTCCCCAAGAGAGACTTCAAGTACTTGGCATTTTGAGGCATTTGCTCCATTGCCTCTAAGAACGAGATCTTCATTTCGAATTGCTTCATATGCTCAAGAAACTTAAGATATTTTGCTTGCAATTGCTTCTCCACCGCACTATATGGGAAAGGATACGTTGGGCTATGTAAATGTTTGCGAGCTCGCCACTCTTGGATTTCTTTCCAATTATCCTCTTGCTTCAACTTCTTCTTCTCTTTTACTTCATCTCTCTTCTCAACCTTCTCATCTTTCTTTTCTTCATACTCTTCCTCAAGATCTCTTCTTCTATCCCTCCCCCAAGATCATCCTCATGCTCATTATTCTCTTGCAAATCACTACCAATAGAAGATTGCCTTGCACGTGTGGTGATTGGGGTTTGATGGTTGGTTAGGAGGTGGAGGTTGGGTGGATGGGTTAGGTTGAGGGTTAGATGGGAATAGCATCGGTGGAGGTGGTTGAGCTAGTTGTGCAATTTGGGTCTCCAATTGCTTTTGTTGGGTTTGAAGTTGTGCCATTTGAGAAATCAAAGTTTGATTGAGTTGGGCTAAGGTGCTTAATTGGGTAGCCATGAAGCCTTGGTTGGGAGTGGGGTTTGGAAGTGGTTGAGTGGTTGGGTATGATTGGTTGGGGTTGGGTCGTGGCACTTGTTGGTAAGGCATACTTCCATTTGGCCTAGGAAAATTACCACCGGCTTGATTGTTGTATGAACCATAATTGTTGTAGACTTGGTTTAAGTTTCCTTGATCGTTGTTAGGATTGAAGGGGGGTCGGGAGGCCGGGTTGTTGAATAAGGTGTATTGAGTGTGCCCTTGACCTTGGTTTCCATAACCCATAGCCGATATATGTTCGGGAATGAACCAATACCCATCAAAGTTCGTTGCTTGGGCCCCTTGATAAGCACTTGACCCATAATCAACCGACGCCACATGCTCCGAATTCAAACCCCTACAATAAGATGTGTCATGATTAGTGTCCCCACAAATACGACATGAAAAACGCTTGGCTTCACTAGCGGCGGAGACATTAGAGCTTCCTTGGCCTAACTTAAGCTTAGACAATTTCTTGTCCATGATTGCTTCAATTTTTGCACCAATCGAATCAAGATTTGCACAATCGATCACGCCCCTTTGTTGTCTACTACCCCTTGCACCACCCCAAGTGCTATTCTTGGCAACCTCTTCGATCATGGCTTTCACACGATCGCATGGGATTTTTGAGAGTTGCCCACCAACCGCGGCGTCTAGGAGTGCCTTAGTCGAATCGTCAAGCCCATCATAGAAAAAGGTATTCAAATGGTTCTCCTCATATTCATGATGGGGGCAAGCTCGAAGCATACCCTGAAATCTAGTCCATGCGGCACATAGGCTCTCATCATCCTCTTGTGTGAATGACGCGATCTTTTTGCGTCAATCTTGCGTGCGATTCGTGGGATAGAACCTTTCTAGGAACGCCGTTCTCAATTGCTCCCATGTAGTGATAGAGTTGGCTCTAAACACTTATACCAATCCTTGGCATCCCCGGCTAGACCAACCGAAAAGAGGCATAACTTGACATAATTGGGGAAATTTAGGCATTGAGGTATGAATCTACAAGTCTCCACGAATGCCTCCAAGTGTAAGAGAGGACATTTGTTCCTCAATCCGCAAAATGGAGCTTCCTTTACCATTCTTGTGTTTTGTGGGTCTATTCGGAAGTTTGGTGGGGCATTCGATAGCACCACAGCCTCTTGAAATTCTCTTAATCTCGGGGCCTCAAATTGCCCAAAGAGTGGTTGATTTTCGGCCATTGATGGAGGTGGGTTGGGTCTAGACGATTGACGTGGAGTAGGAGGAGGAGATTGTCTATTGACCCTTTGTATTTCGGGATTGTAGGGAACAAGCTGTAGTTGTGATCTCCGTGTGCTATAGTTCATGCAAACAACACTAGAAATAAAACGTAAGCATTGATAAGCAAAAATTATTTGAACAAACAAAAACTAAAGAAAGCAATAAAATGGACTACACAAGCACAAAACCTAACTATAACGCCTTGTTCCCCGGCAACGGCGTCATTTTGATAACGAGTTTCTCAGCGCGTCGTTTAACACTAGAGACCTTGGTCAATCAAACACACATATATAAACACCCTAAATACAACTATAGCGAGTATAGAGATAAGTTGGGGATCGAACCACAGAGAACTAGGGCAAGGAAGATCAAGTGCTATGTGTAGGGAAGTAGTGGTGTGTGTATAAAGGAGGGTGTTTTAAACTAAACTAAGGAAAGCGATAAACAAGGTTGATAAAAGCAATAGGAAACAAACGGGGTTGGTGAGGATCTACCCTAGGTCGATACTATGTTCTCAAACAAAGTTAGGCCAAGGGAGATCGAGCGTGGCTCAATCGAGACACTCTAGATAGCATGGGGAAGTTGATGACCTATAGTCAATGCGAACGACCCATAATCGCCCTATGTCTCACAAGGGAGTGGCATGACAAGATATGCATCGAATATCAATCAAACAAACCACAACAACCTCAACACTAATCTAGCATATGAACAACATTCACCAAACCTAGCATTTCACCAAACCAAAACCCCTAAGAAATCTACTCTAGTACATTTAAAGCAACTACAACTAAGAACAATTAAGAAGACATGATTGAAAGCATTAGGGCAAGAAAGAAATCAACAATAATGAAAGGTAGAACAATAACTCTAACTACCAACTACACTAGAAACCATTAAGAGCAACAAAAACAAGATTGGAAAGTAAATGAACAAGATTCAAAGAAATAAATGAAACATGAAAGGAGAAAGCATTAAATGACATAAATAAGAGATAAGCAAAAATAATAAGGAGAATAAGAAAGATAAACTTACATAAACTAAGGTGCTTGAATAAAAGGAGTTGAAAATACAATGCTTGAATGTAAATGAAAGCAATAAAACTATTCTAGGGCAAAAGAGATTAAATTAAAGCAATAAATTTGATGTTCTAAGATGAGAGGGTTTCTCACATAGTAGGCATGAGGTTTACATTCAGAGAAATGGGTATTTATTGCCCCAAAAGACCGTGTCCTAAAAGCCCTTAAAGATCCACGTGGATTAAGCTTCGAAGAAAAACGCTGCGCTGGAAACAAGTCAGATTCGCCCGAATGGAAGGTCAGATTCGACCGAATCTTAGCCCATTCGACCGAATGGATGCCAAATTCGGGTATTCCAGAAACTCTTGAAAATTGACTTTGGGGCAGCATTAGTAGATTCGAACGAATTGGGTTACGGATTCGACCGAATCCACGCATTCGATCGAATGGCTGAGGAATTCGCTATTTCCAGTGACTGTAAACTTTGGTCTTGGGCTGCTGCACCTACATTCGACCTAATCCTTGGTCTTTTGCCCCCCTTTGTGCTCCAAACAACTCCAAACGTGCATCGAATGAATTCCGATCTTCGCGAGAACTTCGGGGATGACCCGAGACGCTTGGAAATGCCTCGAAACACGTGCCTTTTCTTCGACCTTGGAGTCTAAGCCTCGAACTTGATCCGAATTACCTCGAAATCTCCTGAAAACACCTAAAATGAACTCTAAACACCATGGAGACAAGAACAAGGTAAAATCGAGTGTAAATCATATAAAGCTAATGTAAAACAACGAGACTCGACACCAAAGTAGGGATGGGCCCTGAAATTCAACGCCTCAACAATCGAAGATTTTTATTTCTAGTATGTAGTTGAGGGGTATCTCATTTCTTTGGGAGAGGTTTCCAACCCTTTGGTATCTATCACAAGCTTTGACAAATTCAAAGCATCTTTAAGCAAAGTAGGCCAATAGAAGCCACATTCGAGCACCTTCGCCATGGTCTTTGATAATGGGGTGTGACCACCGCATGAAAGCTATGACAATGAGTGAGAACCGATACGACCTCTTCATCTGGAACTGATAGCGGGTTTCCAACGTGTCTTTAAACACTAGAAACCACGGCTGTGTAAACAATACTTTTAATCACCCTAATACTACTACAAGTAGTGTAATGGTAAGTCGGGGGTCGAACTAAATAGACAAGGGAATTAGGCTAAAGGTTTGGTGTGGGAAAGGTTGTGTGGAAGGTAGGTTGAAAGATGGGTGACTTATAGTAAGAACGAATAGGAAGCGATGAAAGAAAGTGGGCTTAGGCTAGGTCCACCCTAGGTAGGCCCATTGGAAATATAGATGGGCTTGGTCAAGGGAGATCAAACAAAGATCGATCGAGACACTCTAGACATCGAGGGGAACTTGGTACCTATAGTCATGCGAACGACCCATAATCGCCCTATGTCTCACTAGGAGTTGCAGGACAAGATTCAACTCGAATATCAATCAAGCAATCAACATCAATCTCAACCCTAATCCTAAACATTAAACACATGACCAAAACCTTAAGGCTTCACTAACCCAAAACCCTTAAACAACTACTCTAACATGGTGAAACTAAAAACAATAAAGATATATAGAAAGATAGAAAGCAATAAATCTACACTACAAAGCATGAGAAGGAAGCAAGACACGAAAACATGAAAGAAATCATAAAGAAATAAAAAGACAAGAAAACAATAAATCTACACTAAGAAAGCATTAAATGAAAGCATTAAGGAAAGCAATAAAGAGATGAAAGCAATAGATAAAGGAAACTTAACATTAATGAAAGTGCTAAAAGGAAGAACAAAACATTAGAGAAACAACTAAACTAATCTAGGGCATTAATGAAGAGAAAAGCATAAAAGAGTTGATGAACAAGATTGGGAGGGTTACTCCAAAGCAAGTCATAGGGTTTACATTTAGAAAAGAGGGTATATATAGGCCACACAAGACATGCCTTAAAAGCCCTAAGAAATCCTACGGAAATAAGCTTGCAAAAACAAAACGTTGCGCTGAATTTAGTTCGCATTCGCTCGAATACAAGTGCCATTCGACCGAATGTGCCCTATTTGCCCGAATGTGTCACATTCGGGGTTTCCAGAAGCTTTGGTCTCAAAAATAGTTTTTCATAATCCATTTGCCCGTATAGGGCATGCCATTCGCTCGAATACTTTCTATTCGCCCGAATGCTTATCATTCGCCAAAAACAGAAAATGCAGGATATTTTAAGCTGGACACAACTAAGTAACTCGACCGAGTGAAACGACTAGTTGCTCGACCGAGTCAGCATCTATTCGCCTAAATGTGTGGTCTAATGGCCTTGTTTCTTCCTTGAAGCGTATCCTTGAAGTGTCAGAAGGTCTTAGAACTATGCAAGGCTCAAGAAAGCGCAATATGCGTGTGGCTACCTCAAAATCTCCTCAAAACACCTGAAAATATCTTTGAACATGGAGTGAATTTGGGATGGAGGATCTTTATTGCAATGTAGAGAAAAAGCCCGGCCCTTGATTCCTCACAAATTGATAGCCAACACGTCCCAAATACAATCAAAACAGTGGTTGTCTTCACAAAATCAGAAACAATGCTATAAGGGTGATTCTTGGATTGACAGACTTGGATCTTTGATCACCCAAGGCCAACAATCCCCTAAAACAACCAAGGACTACTCTTAGATGCAATTGGTGAGGATCTTGTACTACTCAAGATCGTTGAATGTACATACACATTCAAGAGAGACAAAGGAATTAAAAATCCAATGACTAATTTGTTATGCAAAACTCAAAAACTAATTTGCATACATGTGTTGGCTCATATTTATAGGCCTAAGACATGAGGAGAACACACTAAGACAATTAGGAATGCAAAATAACAACTTATAACGACTAACTACACGTGCTAAACATGTGCCACTTAAAAGGAAACAAAATAACAGCAATTTATTTATGCACACGCTGTCAGACCCGACTTGCGACTGTGCGACCTTGAACCTCGATTTTTGATGTCTTCTCATGCTTGTTAGGGCTCTTTTAAGGCCTTGCTAGAATCTCCCTAGTGTAAAGATTCCATTCTTGTCTTTTAACCCATCGTGGATAGCTTGGTTAGCCCTGCACAACCCACAAAAGGAGGGCTGGTCGCAAGATTCATGGTGCACGTTTCTGACAGCAATTCTGACGAATGGGCGACCTTGTGCCATGCTTTTAATTGCCCTCTCGTGCTTGAAAACGGTTTTCCAATGGCTTGATGGAAAGATCCTAGTGCATAGATTCCATTTATGCCCTTTGAGTCTTCCATAGACCTTTGCTCAATGCTAGACAATGCAAAAAAGGTCGAGGGGTCAGCAACCCATTGAACTGCTGCTGTGTGTGTTTTGACAGCTTTAGTTGACGATTGTGTGACCTTCACTTCAGTTTCTTGGGCTTCTCTTATGATGGTGAGGAGGCTCTTATGATCTTTATTGGAAAACCCATGTGCAGAGATGTCATTTCCCTCCTTCATGTCTTCCCAAACCCACAAATCCGCCTTGGACAGTCCTTGCAAGGTAGACTGTTCAACATTTTTATGAAAGTCTTCTTTTGGGCCATTGAGTGTTGTTGTGCCATCTAATGCTATTGTGGAACATGGCATATTGTTGTCTTGGCTTGTATTCATCCACATCTTATCATGGTCTTCCGTAATTGCTTCAAAACACCATGGAGACAAGTGCAAGGTAAAATCATGCGTAAAATATGCAAAAGGCTATATAAAACGCGAGACAAGACACTAGAATGAGGAGATAAATTTGCTCTAAAACGAGCACATAACCTCCCCCAAGATAAACATTTTCTAGTCCCTAGCAAAGAGACAAGGTAGGAAAGACATGAAAGCACAAGGCGCCCAAAAACAAACTAAACTACAAAAACGGAACTAAACTACGAAAAGTATAAACCTAAAACTCACTATCGTAGGAATCACGGTCGCACTTAGCACGTACGACAAGCCCTTTAATCCTCAAGGTCTCCCAATGACGGCGAGTAAGGTCTCGTGAGGGTTTTAAGAAGAAGACCCACAAATCCAAAGCAAACAAACATGGTGAGAGGAAATCAAAACAATACAAGCTGAGCATGAGCAAAACTTTTCCCTAGCCATAGGTGTGCAAGTATAATGGTCTCAATAGAGCGCAATACCCAAGAGAATCACCAAATCCACAAACTCGAGATCGCTAGAGTGAGCTACATCACAGGCTATGCCACCCACTACCTAGAGAGGTCACAAGTCTACGCTCCCCGGGTTATTTCTCAAAATATGTGAGAAACATGAAATGGCGCTCATGTGTTTGATTATGGTTCATGTTTCGCTCATAATCAACCGACTAAAGATGAGTAGGGAATCAAACACATAATAGGGTGCACCATGTTTGACATGGCGCAGGTCTTCAATACTTCGGCTTGAGTGCACACGCTTGAATATGGCTAAGAATAAGGAGATCAATACAAGTTACAAAAGAGGACAAATAATAGCTTATAATTAGAAGTAATTAGATTGTTCTTGTATTTGTAAAAATAGGCATGTGAGTTTTTAATTAGTCACATGATTATTTGTGTTTTTAAAAGCCATGTGCTAGGCATGTGCTACTTTTGTCTTATGCCTATATAAAGGGCCATTTAATCATTGTAATATTGAAATTTTGATGATTAATAAAACCTATGTTTTAGAGAGAATTTCTCTTTGAAATAAAAGTGTGAGTGAAGGACTTTTCCTTGTCCATCCAAATTGTGAGTGAAGCAAATTGGGAAACATAAGAAACCTTAAAAAATCAAGGGAGTGAACCAAGATTTTATTAGGAGGATATGAACTTGTTTTGGTGAGTAAAGCCTACAAGATCACATCCAAGATTAGAGAAATCTAATCATATCTTTGTTGTTTTTAGTAGTTTCTTGAAGGGCCTTTGTATTTCTGCAAACAACCCAATTTGGCCTCATCATCGGGTCAAATTTGGTGCAACTTGGTACCAGAGTCATAAGTCCTTGTGGGGTGAATATTTCAATTGGTTTTGATGAGAAACAATAGCCAAGAGTGGCAGAAACGAAAGGGTATGGAATCTGTCCGAAACTGACAGAATTTTGGGTCGAAAACAGAAGCGTTTTGGAGATCGCAATGTTATCTTTTTTCAAAACTGTTTTAATGGGGTATGCCTTATTAAGTTAGCAAACGTTTGGAGTTGGAATTATTGGAATTGGTTGAGTAGTAAAGGAGATATGCATTTTTCTTTACAACATGGGCAGCTTGGTAAGTTCTCTTCAAAAACCTATCAAGATCCTTGTATTTTGCGCCCATCTTTCACCAAATTATCAATAAGTATCCCATAAACATTAGAACATATCATTTGTTCATCATTTCATCATTTTTGTAGCTTTCTTGAATGACCCATTGATTGCTTATTTTGCCTTCAGTGTATGCTTTATTTTTCCTTCGTTTGAAGGGCTTTTTCATTGTTTCTTTTTTTCATTTTTCTTCATTTTGAGTCTATTTATTCGTAGGACTTTTTGTTTAGCCCTTGGATTTTTGACAAAAAAGTTATGCCTATTTGTTTGACGAAAGGTCACAAAACACAATCAGATTGCACGTTTGGATGAAATTTGAGATTGTGATCAAACTAGGCCACGTATTTGAGTTTTTTTCACTTGGAGGTGTTTGTAGACATCTTGGACTTTATTGTCACCAATTTCTATCAATAATTGAGGTGGTTTGGTCAAATGTGGTGCAAAAGACATCGTAGCGCCTAAGAATTGAGGACAATTCTTTTCTAAGAAGGGGAGTTTGCACCATGTTAGACATGGCGCAGGTTTTCAATACTTCGGCATGAGTGCACACGCTTGAATATGGCTAAGAACAAGGAGATCAATACAAGTTACAAAAGAGGACAAATAATAGCTTATAATTAGAAGTAATTAGATTGTTCTTGTATTTGTAAAAATAGGCATGTGAGTTTTTAATTAGTCACATAACTATTTGTGTTTTTAAAAGCCATGTGCTAGGCATGTGCTACTTTTGTCTTATGCCTATATAAAGGGCCATTTACTCATTGTAATATTGAGATTTTGATGATTAATAAAACCCATGTTTTAGAGAGAATTTCTCTTTGGAGTAAAAGTGTGAGTGAAGCACTTTTCCTTGTCCATCCAAATTGTGAGTGAAGCAAATTGGGAAAGATAAGAAACCTAAACAAATCAAGGGAGTGAACCAAGATTTTATTAGGAGGATATGAACTTGTTTTGGTGAGTGAAGCCTACAAGATCACATCCAAGATTAGAGAAATCTAATCATATCTTTGTTGTTTTTAGTAGTTTCTTGAAGGGCCTTTGTATTTCCGCAAACAACCCAATTTTGCCTCATCATCGGGTCAAATTTGGTGCATAGGGGAAAATCACGAAGATTGTATCATATCTAACTCCAGCATAGAACAAGCTAAGTGGACCAAGTCGAACAGGTTAGCGAAGGGTTGTAATGTTGGCTTAGGGTTAAGGTGGGATACATTTTGGAATGTGCAGCTTAGTAGAGGATAACAAGTGACCCTAAACAAAACACCCACAAACATAACGTTATGAATCAATGAATATCATATCCAACTACCATCAATAAACCAATAATCTCATGTAATAATGAACTCTATCATCAAACACCATAAAAAATGTAAATCTCATAATAACATGTGTTTCCAAGCTCATCTCCCAAAATGAAATATTGACCTCATCAATCAAATAGATATATGTATAAAACTCACTAAAGAACAAGAGAGAGGTCTGCTCAACCAAAGAATGTGTATAAATAATCACTATGTAGGCACTAGAGGATGAAGTGAGAAACAATAAGAGCTGGATACGAAATGAATAGAGTCACACAAACCAACAACCATAATATCATAACCAAAAACACACAATCACTGTAGCACACAACAACCCCGCCATCACTAAGTTATCCTCCAGGTAAGCAGAGGGACAATTTGGCTCATGTGGAGGCTAAACAATGCGGCTACAAAAGAATAGGAAAAGGCAAAAACTTGGCTTATCCTAATGGCAAATTACGTTCAAGGTAGGCTATTTGGCTATGTAGCTCAATTCTAGCGAACGTGTTATCATCCTTGGTCTCAAGAAAAGTCGACTGTACTGGAGAAGAACCGACATAATACTTAGATCCCTTAACTAGCACTCAAAATGAATGGAGCTTGCAAAGAGTCCAAGAAGGCTCAATCCTTACAGGTTAGTCGAAATGCGCCTCTAAAGGTAGACATCCAAGCCACCAACCAAGCAAACCCAGCTCCCCCAACCTATGTGGAAAACGGTCAGACTCTAGGGCCCAAAACAGGCACAAGGCTAAGGAAATACGACTTTGCATAGGACCACATATGTGCCCAATAGAAGCTTGCATGCTAGTCTCACAACTCAACCATTTATTGAAAGCAAGGATAAAAACACAACTATACAACTTAAACATGAACTATACAAACTAGGTGAAACAAAAGCTAAACAAGAACTAAACACGAGAAAAACTAAAAGAAAAACTAAACCATAGCTACAATAATGCGAATCTTTCAGGATTTTGAAAGCGTAAGCGCATCCTCCCCCAAGCTAGCTCAAGAGCCTTCTCTGCAATGGGGAAGGCGAAAGCAAAACAAAAGAACAAAAGATAGGCATTATTGGAACTAAAAAAGTATAAACAACATCAAACATCGGGTTATCTCCCGCTAGTACTTTTGTTTAACGTTGTTAAGTTCGACCCTGCTAACCACCAGCTCAGACAGAAAATGAAATGCTAGATAAAGAAACATACTTAAGCTAGGAGCGAACTCACTCCTAGCATCACCATCACATCGAACATGGTGACCCAAAACTCTCCACCTCGTAGCAGTGACGGAGGTAAGCAATGTAGAATCGGGGCCACCCAAAGGGATATTCGAACACGGGGCTCCCCCAAGCCAAGGTGGAGCCATATTCTCCTTTTTGTACTCCTTTTTCTTTCTTTTTTTCACCCGCTTCCTTTTGCGGGGTTGCTTGTCAACACTATCAACTTCATCATCATCTTTGTCATACACAAGAACAAACATCTTCTCTCCCTCATCATCATCATCCTTCTTCTTCTCTTCATCAAAAAACTTTACCACATCATCATCATAAATCACCGCATCCTCATGCATTTAGTCTTTAAGAACATCAAGCGCCCAATCTTATCACCGTGAAAATCATCCACAACATCTAGAGAGTATAGTTGCTCGACCATGGGCTCCTTTGAAGACTTAGCAAAGCCAAAAATTGCTAGCTCTTGGGCTACCTGATGTGCTCATTTTAGAGCACATTTATTTCCTCATTTTAGTGTCGAGTCTCGCGTTATATATCGGTTTTTACACATCTTACGTATGATTTTACCTTGATCTTATCTCAATGGTGGTTTAAGGTGTTCTAAGGAGTTTTCAAGGTGTTTTCGTTGCGTACGAAATTTTGACACTTGAATCGAAGATGAGACACGCGTTTCAAGGCATTCACAAGCATCCCGAGTCGTTCCCTAAAGCGTTGCAAAGTCCGGAGATCATTTGGGGCTTGAATGAAAGTGCAAGTAAGCAAAAGAAGACCCATTCGGCCGAAGCCTTGAACCACTCGGTCGAATGGATGGGCAGCTACTATGTTTAAGCCTCCTATTCTTCTGGAAATGCCGAATGAAGCACATTCGGTCGAACAAGGGTACATTCGGGCGAATAAAGGGTACATTCGGGCGAATGAAGGATACATTCAGGCGAATGGATCTAGTTTGTGTTTGGTTTAACTTTTAAGATTCTGGAAACCCCGAATGGGGTACATTCGGGCGAATGAAGGGTACATTCGGTCGAATGCCTATTAAAATCAGCGATATGTTTTTCTTCGCAAGCCTATTCCACGTAGGATCTTTTAGGGTTTTTACCCCCACTTTGTACAGCCTATATAAAGGGCTTTTTTCTGAATGTAAAGCTCATGACTTGATTGGGAGTAACCCTCCCTCTCTTGTTCATCAATTCTTAATGCTTTTCTCTCTATTTTTGCCTTAGCTTAGTTTTATGCTTTCCTTTATGTTTTGTTCTTCATTTCTACACTCTCATTTATGTATGTTCTCTTTATTTAATGCTTTCATTTATGCTTTCAATTATTGCTTTTCTAGTGTAGACTTTAATGCTTTCATGTTCTTCATTTCATTTAATGCTTTTATGTCTTTTGTTCCTTTAATGCTATCTAGAATAGGTTTATTGCTTTCCTCTATTCTTGGTTTTGCTTTCAATATGCTAGAGTAGTCTTTTAGGGTTTTGGGTTAAAGAAATCTTAGGGTTTTGGTCTTGTGTTTAATGTTAGCAAGATGGTTGAGATTGATGTTGATTATTGGATTGATATTCGAGTCGAATCTTGTCCTGCCACCTTAGTGAGATATAGGGTGATTATGGGTTGTTCGCATGACTATAGGTCATCAACTTCCGTTCAATGTCTAGAGTGTCTTGATCGTTCTTCGTTCGACCTCCCTCGACCTAACCTATCTTTATTCCAATAGACCTACCTAAGGTGGACCTAGCCCTAGCCACACTACTACAAATCATCACTTGTGCCACTAATTATGCCACGGGAATTCAAAATCCGTGGCAAGTTTTGATCTTGCCACGGGAAAAATAGGTTTCAAGACAATATCATAACCATACCCAAGTTTTTTGCCACAGGTAAATATAATCGTGGCAAAGATGCACTTGTGCCACAAGTTAAGCCACGGGTAAATATATACCGTGGCAAACAAACACTTTTGCCACGGGTAAATTAATATCGTGGCATACAAGCACTTGCGCCACAAATCTTGCCACGGAAAATTTAATTTTCTTGTGGCAAACAAAAAGTTGCACCAAAAATTATGTCACAACAAAATATTTATCTGACAAAAAATAAATTATGTCTTGGGTAAATACTTATGATGGAAAATAAAGACTTATAGGCCACGATTAAATAGCTATTGTGTGATTGTGTTATAAATTAGACACCTGAATTTGAATTATTCGCAAGTTTTGATCTTGCCATGGATAGTATATTTTAAGAAAAAATTAAAAAAATAAAAAGTTTATCAATTATTTAAATTTCAAAATCTTCATTCAACTTAATTAGTTCTATATTTATTAGAAAATAAGTCATTATTTTTCCTTGTCTTTTAATTTAATATAAGAAATAAAAAATTCTATAAACAATTATTCAATTTAATACTCATACTAGACCTTAAACAATAATTTTAGGTAAGATTAATGTATTTTTAACAAAAACAGAGAAAGATTGTTTTTAACCTATTCCAAGACTTTTCCAATTTTTTAATAAGTGAAAATCAGATCTTAATATCTTATCATCTTCTTAAATTCAAGAACACATGAAAAATGTTTTTTTCAATCTCTAACTGTTATTATACAAAAACACGAAAATTCCGACTGAAAGTTTCTAACTAATTTTCCGACTGACAAGCGTTAGTCGGAATTTCTAACTAAATTGCTACTAAATCAATTTGAAGTCGGAATTTTAAATTGAAAAAAAATGTATAACTAATAATATAGTAATATACGACTAATAATATCGTAATATATTAATAACTGATAAATATTATCTAAGTAATATATATTAATACGAGTAATATTATTCTAACATACGACTAATTTTGTTATATTTAGGAATATTAGTTGACCAAATGAATTTTAATTTTGCAACTAATTTTTTTCAATTAATTATAATTTTTTTAACTTACTTTTAATAATTTTGTTCAACTAGTTAATAATATTAATTATAATAATAAATTAATAATAATAATAATAATAATAATAATAATAATAATAATAATAATAATAATAATAATAATAATAATAATAATAATAATAATAATAATAATAATAATAGTAATAATACACTAAGTGTAGTAGGAGTGTTATTTTATAAGTATAATAACATAATTTAAGTTATCACTAAATAACTTATGGCCTAGTGGTTGGAGTGTTGGTATGCCAACTTGAAGGTCTTGTGTTCAAATCCTACCCAAGGCATTTGTGTGGAAGGAATGTTACTGATTGTTAACATTAAATTCATACTACTAGTTGAATTTCCTTGTTTGCGAGTCTAGTGTATAAATGATTTGTAGCGACGTGTGGTGCGCCTAGTAAACGAATATAATTTACAATGATTCACTTTATGTGACAGAAGAATATGATTAACCACGGGTTATGCTTGTGGCAAAACAATATAATTAGCCACGGGATCTACCGTGGCAAGAAAAAGAGTTTTTGCCACAACCATAATTTTCCCGTGGCAACGATCTAGCCACAATCACTTGTGCCACGGCAGTCTCTAACTAAAATTCCCGTGGCTAGACATCATAGCCATGGGAAATTCTTACTTGTGCCACGACTGCTACTGTGGCACAAGTGATGATTTGTAGTAGTGCCAGCTTTCTTTCATTGTCTTATATCCATTCTTAGCATAGTTCACCCACCTTTCAACCTACCTCCCATACAACCTTTATCACACCTAACCTTTAGTCTAGCATCCTATGTCTCTGTGGTTCGACCCCCAGCTTACCGCTACACTCGTTGTAGTATTAGAAAGGGTGATTATAAATATGTTTGATTAGCCAAGGTTTCTAGCGTATAACGACGTGTTGGAAAAACGTCTATCAAAATGGCGTCATTGTCGGGGACAAGGCGTTTGTTTATATTTTAGGATTGGTGTGGCTTGTTAATAATTTTATTTTTGTTTTTCCTTGCTTTTCTTCATGGCTAGTTTCGTGTATCAACTCTAGCATGAACCTTTTTGGAGCTTCTTTGTAAGAAATGGGACGTTCTTCCTCCATGGGCGTTACATTAATAGATGGCAAATGTGTCATCAACTATATGGAGGCTTGAATGGTGAGAGTAAGGGGCTCGTAGATGAGTTTTACCAAGATATGTTCCTCGACAAAACCCTAGTGATTTTTTTGAACTTCTTCAAATGGTTGGCCAAAGACACTTATAGGAAAGAGTACCCCTAACTCCCTGATAGCCGGTTTCTAACGCGTCGTTATACACTAGAGACCTTGGTCAATCAAACACATTTATATAACACCTTAGTTACAACTATAACGTGTATAGAGGTAAGTTGGGGATCAAACCACAAGGAACAAGGGCCAGAAAAATTAGGTCCTAGGTGTAGAGAAGAGTGGCGTGTGTATGTAAGAGAGTGTTTAGACTAAACTAAGGAAATCCATAAACAAGATTGATAAAAACAATAGGAAACAAACGGGGTTGGTGAGGATCCACCCTAGGTCGATACTATGTTCTCAATAAAGCTAGGTCAAGGGAGATTGAGCGTGGCTCAAACGACACACTCTAGATAGGATGGGGAAGTTGATGACCTATAGTCATTGCGAACGACCCATAATCGCTCTATGTCTCACAAGGGAGTGGCAAGACAACATATGCATCGAATATCAATCAAACAAACCACAACAACCTCAACCCTAATCTAACATATGAGCAACATTCATCAAACCTAGGTTTTCACCAAACCAAAACCCCTAATGTAACACCCTTGAATTTCCAACCCTCTGAACGGAACCAAAACCAAAAGAGAACGGAAGAAATTCGGGTGTTACATTTAAAACAAACTAAAAGAAAATAAAAAGACAAATAAAGTTTGATTTAAAGAGGTTATGGAAAAGCTTTCAAACAAAATTCTACGGAAATTTCGGCAGCATCTGCCTTGAATTTTAACACGCCAAAAGGATCAAACAGACAATAAACCATCACGAGAAGAGGCATTAATAGCCTTGTAACAAAAAATCACGGCGGAATGATCATCGCCAAAACCTCTGTCGACATGCTAAGCATGGATCGTGATTCCCATGTAAACACTTAGGTTTTCCAAAAACATAACCAGCCAAACAAGCCATTCAAGATACTATAACGAAACATAAAGCGAAATAAAACATTGCAGCGAAACTAATTACATCAAAAGGAGGGCACGCGCCTCAACCAAAAACATATACAATTCCAATCCAAAAACACTTAAAGCGTCAAAAATAGTTAGAACATGGCACGCGTCAAGATTCTCACTCAATACCCCCCGTATGCAATGCAAAGGACTCCAAAAACCTGCAAGTGCTATCTATGATACCCCTACTGCTCAACGTAAGGTCGTAGACCAACGTGTCATAGCAGGGCCATCAAACATGAGCCAACAACGAGGAAACAACAGTACACGTCAGTAACTAACAATAAATTATGCATACGTAACCAATAAACAGTATCGACAAAGCAAGGCGAGGAAGGTATCCAAACGTGTAAGCCTCTACTCCACCTATTTCTCAATTCAACATACTTCTCAAAATCTTCACCGTCTTCTATTTCTTCAATTACCTTTATATATCCTCATATGTGACTGGAGGCCACCATATTGGGGTTTGCAAGACCCACATGGCAACACCTCAGCCAAGGACGGTGACGGCCATGCCGTCGCCCAATGGCAAAGTATGATCATACCCCCGTACAACGACCATATATAGACGGTCCATGCCTCCGGGAACTAATCCAGCTGGGGTACCAATCCAGTGGAGTCACAGTAAATATCCAACTTAATGTCTCTTCAAATAAGGGGACTTATTCCCATTTCAATCTCAAACAATCCAACATTCCAATCTCGCGATATCAGAACTCATTCTCTACTATGTCTACAGCTGATTCCCACTTGTAGCACTAACTTAATAATATTTAATAGCAGTTCGTATCCAACATAGCTCATATAATATTGCTACGCAAAGAAAACATATGCAAGATACAAGAATTAGCTACTGCATGTACTTACCTACAGCTGCAAGATAATAAGTCGCAAAAATCACTTCGAAGGAGGTTCTTACGCCCCTCTTATGAACCGGGCACCTATACACGCTAAGAGTAAGACTAATAAGCTTACTTCACATCATCCAAGAACCACTGACTCCATTCAAACTACACTATTAGCCGAACAAGTTTCAATTCAAACTAATGCGCATTCTAAACACACTCATGTAATAAATTCAACCCATGTTCACACATGACCTACGTCATCAGTTCCAATCAAACCATAACATTAGAGTCCAATGAATTCTACACAAAGGTGTGTTCAAGTGAACTAACGCGACCCTATGCTTGTGTTTTAATCAAACTACTAATGGGAAAGTTTAGGGACGCATAATATATGATATTACACCAAATCATCAATCATATTACTTATGGTAGTAGTGATATATTATTTTTCCAAGGTTTTTTTTGGGTAAAACGATTACGAATAAATTAAATCTGTAGCTTGACGAATTAATAACGATTCGTATAACTTGGGTCAAAGTCGTATAATTTAGCATCACACTTGAACATATCAATATAACGACCAAGCTCAGCTATGCACAACAACTCACCACAATCATCGACAATGGTCATAGTCAAACTCAAGACTCACATTAATTCTTTACTTAATAAAACTAACGATCTAAATCTTTACTTAGTAACTACCACCATTATCTAATCAAAAGAAATAGATACGATCATACAAGTCACATTACCACAATTAATGTCACAACAATAACTAGACATTACTTATAAAAGCTAACAACCATAACCATTTCCTACCATCAACACTACCAATATTTAACAATAAGAATATACAATAAAATTCATAGACGCTATCCAACTACTAGTTACCACCCAAAAAGCATAAAACGACCACATACTAAACTCATATTCAAATTCAAACAAAACCCTAACATATTTAATATTCAAAGACAACACCTTAAATTAGTACTCATGGTGAGATTCAAAGAACTAATACACACAACCCATAATTTTTGATAACACTTCAAACCCTAATCAAATTATGCTCAAAAACAACACTTTTAACTACTACCCATAATAAGATTCAATGAAATTAACACAAAAATCAATCTCATACTCAAAAAACTTAATAAAACTCAAATTAAACTACAAAATCAATTAAAGAAAAGAGGGAATGGCTCACAAAATAAGAAGAAGATATGTCTTACTATGGGAAAATAAGAGAAGAGTGAGAAGGAGGTGGTTAAGGTGGTGGAGGAGAGCCCAACCGGCTGACTAGTGGCCCAAAAACCAGCTGTGACAGCCGCGTCTGGTGGCTATGACGCACACAGGAGCTGTCGGCCGTTTGCTTGGGGAGGGAGAACGACCAGCTGTTGCTGGTGGCTGTGCTGGTGGCGGCGCGCCTGCTGCCTCCCTGCTGGCGGCTCAAGGAGGGTGAGAGAAGAGAGGAGTGTAAGGGAAGAGGGAGAGGGATATGGGTTTTGACTTTTGTAAGAATGGAGTGACGGCTATGAGTGTTAGGGTTTGAGTACTCTTATCATGACTATTAAAATTAATATAAAATTTATTATTATTATTATTATTATTATTATTATTATTATTATTATTATTATTATTTTTTTTTTTTTTTTTTTTTTTTTTTTTTTTTTTTTAGATTCATAAGCTCACACGTTCTAATAAAATACTAATTTGACTCAAACCTCTTTATTTTAGGAGTCGTAGTTGTATTTTTAATTTAAATATATGTTAATGTTTAAATTCGTTTACAAACGAAACTTATCAAACTACTTTAAAATTAATTTAATATAATTATAAAATCCCTAAAAGTTATTAAAATATTAATTAATGAAGTCAGAAAATCTTGGGGTGTTACAGACTACCCCCCTTAAAAAGAGTTTTGTTCCCGAAACTGAGGTAGCAAGAGTACAACCCTAAAAAAAATTATGTTTCTAGTAACTCGGGAAGGTGTTTTATCTATTTCAGCTCATGAATTGACGTAAGAAACGTGTCCTTATCGACCCCATTGACTCAAGGATACTCACTCTATCAAAATATATTTATTCATGTTTCGTTTCAAGTGTTTGTAATCACCTACATTAACCCAACAACCAATCACAAGTATGTAAATATCACACAATTTGGTTCAAACAATCAATCAAAAGCATGAAAATTGCAATATATTGTTATCATAGACGAGAAAATGCATGTAAACACGCGAAAATCTAACATATTCTACCCCCCTTAAGAACTTAGTTACGACCCCGTAACTCACTAACCTCAGGAAAAAGGTGTGGGTATCTCTCGCGCATGGAGTCCTCGGTTTCCCACGTTGCCTCCTGTGTGCGCTGGTTAGCCCATAGAACTTTCACCATCTTTAAATCTTTCCTCCTCGTACTGCGCACCTTAGAATCCAAGATCTCGATAGGCTTCTCTTCATAAGACAAATTCTCATCAAGGTCTAAGGGTTCGGGGTCTAGCACATGAGATTTGTCGGGAACATATCGCTTCAGCTGTGAGATATGAAACACGTCATGGACCTTACCCAACTCATTGGGTAATGCTAGTCTGTAAGCGACCTTTCCTACCTTCTCTGTGACCTCATAAGGTCCTATAAACTTTGGGCTCAACTTTCCCTTCTTGCCAAACCTCATGACTCCTTTCATCGACGAAACTCTCAACAATACATAATCCCCTACGCAAACTCATCAGGTCTCCGCTTAAGATCTGCGTAGGACTTTTGTCGATCCTGGGCCGCCTTAAGTCTTTCTCAAATCATTTTTACCTGATCAGTCATCTCCTCTAACATAGCCGGGCCTAGAGTGACAGACTCGCTGAAATCATCCCAACATACCGGATTACGACATCGACGACCATATAAAGCCTCGAAAGGTGCCATCTGAATGCTTGCTTGATAACTATTGTTATATGAAAATTCAACCATATCTAGGCATTCATCCCAAGATCCTTGACTATCCAAGGCTACAGCTCGCAACATATCTTCAAGAGTCCTATTAATGCGCTCGGTCTGGCCATCGGTAGCAGGGTGAAAAGATGTGCTCCGTAGAAGTTCAGTACCCAAAGCTACCTGGAAAGCTTCCCAAAATTTTGACACATACCTAGTATCATGATCAGAAACTATAGACCTAGGGACACCATGCAATCGCGTACAACACGTCTCAACCTCAGGCGCAGACCTAGATTTCCTTTCCTCGGCTAGTTCCATGACTAGATCTCGTAAGGCCTTATTAGTCGAGCGTCTCTTCAAACGTTGACTAGACAACGGAGGCATTTTCCTCACGATTCGTTAAGGTAATATGCTTCATCGCCAAGAACACATTTGTATACAATTTCCAACTAGGCATACATTCTTGTTTTGCATGAAATTCAGCTTTATTTCAAAATGACTAGTCTTTAACTTTACAAAAAAAAACATGAACTAATAAGCTTACCTAAATAATAATATTGACATAAACTACTAACCAATGAAACACACGTATATAATCAACTAATATAAGGTTGGAGGTTATATAACCATCCACATGAAGGTAAGTACGATAACTCGTAGCTTAACTAGGACATTTACATAAAAAAAAATGTAGCCTTTTACGCAACTCATAACTAGCAACATTTGCTCCTACTACCATAATTCATACTTAAAATTTCAATAAATAACATGTCATTTGTTAAGTCACAACAAATCCATTACAAGGATCCAATACAATCATCGCAAAGAACGTAGACATAAACATGTAAACTTGATGTGCAGTAATAATCAAAACGCATGCGTATGAAAATGCACCTAACCCATATCTACCCATACTCTCAGAACAGTTTAACTTTAAAAACAAAAGAATAAGTATTAAAGAAAACACAAAGCGGTTAGGAAAGATAGGAACCACTGGCTCTGGTAACCACCTGTAACACCCCTGAATTTCCAACCCTCTGAACGGAACCAAAATCGAAAGAGAACGGAGGAAATTCGGGTGTTACATTTAAAACAAACTAAAAGAAAATAGAAAGACAAATAAAGTTTGATTTAAAGAGGTTATGGAAAAGCTTTCAAACAAAATTCTACGGAAATTTCGGCAGCATCTGCCTTGAATTTTAACACGCCAAAATGATCAAACAGACAATAAACCATCACAAGAAGAGGCATTAATAGCCTTGTAACAAAAAATCACGGCGGAATGATCATCGCCAAAACCTCTGTCGACATGCTAAGCATGCATCGTGGTTCCCATGTAAACACTTAGGTTTTCCTAAAACATAACCAGCCAAACAAGCCATTTAAGATACTATAACGAAACATAAAGCGAAATAAAACTTTGCAGCGGAACTAATTACATCAAAAGGAGGGCACGCGCCTCAACCAAAAACATATACAATTCCAATCCAAAAACACTTACACTATGTTTGGATAGCAAATTAGGAGAGAAAAGAAAGGAAGGGAAGAGGAAGGAAAGGAAGAGAAAGGAAGGGGAGGGAAAGAGAGGGAAAATACTACATGTTTGTATAGGAAGGAAGGGGAGGGGAAAGAAAGGATTTCATTTTCCTTCCAAATCTTTCCTCTTATGGAGAGATTTTGATGTTAACAAAATGAAGGGAGTTAATCCCTCCAAATCCCTTCCCTCCAAATCTTCTCCCTCCCTTTTTGCTATCCAAACAAGGGAATTTTCATCCCTCCAAATCCTTTCTTTTCTTTTCCTTCCATTTCCCTCAATCCAAACAAGGCCTTAAAGCGTCAAAAATAGTTAGAACATGGCACGCGTCAAGATTCTCACTCAATACCCCCCGTATGCAATGCAAAGGACTCCAAAAACCTGCAAGTGCTATCTATGATACCCCTACTGCTCAACGTAAGGTCGTAGACCAACGTGTCATAGCAGGGCCATCAAACATGAGCCAACAACGAGGAAACAACAGTACACGTCAGTAACTAACAATAAATTATGCATACGTAACCAATAAACAGTATCGACAAAGAAAGGCGAGGAAGGTATCCAAACGTGTAAGCCTCTACTCCACCTATTCCTCAATTCAACATACTTCTCAAAATCTTCACCGTCTTCTATTTCTTCAATTACTTTTATATATCCTCATATGTGACTAGAGGCCACCATATTGGGGTTTGCAAGACCCACATGGCAACACCTCAGCCAAGGACGGTGACGGCCATGCCGGCGCCTAATGGCAAAATATGATCATACCCCTGTACAGCGACCATATATAGACGGTTCATGCCTCCGGGAACTAATCCAGCTGGGGTACCAATCCAGTGGAGTCATAGTAAATATCCAACTTAATGTCTCTTCAAATAAGGGGACTTATTCCCATTTCAATCTCATACAATCCAACATTCCAATCTCGCGATATCAGAACTCATTCTCTACTATGTCTACAGCTGATTCCCACTTGTAGCACTAACTTACTAATGTTTAATAGCAGTTCGTATCCAACATAGCTCATATAATATTGCTACGGAAAGAAAACATATGCAAGATACAAGAATTAGCTACTGCATGTACTTACCTACAGCTGCAAGATAATAAGTCGCAAAAATCACTTCGAAGGAGGTTCTTACGCCCCTCTAATGAACCGGGCACCTATACACGTTAAGAGTAAGACTAATAAGCTTACTTCACATCATCCAAGAACCAATGACTCCATTCAAACTACACTATTAGCCGAACAAGTTTCAATTCAAACTAATGCGCATTCTAAACACACTCATGTAATAAATTCAACCCATGTTCACACATGAACTACGTCATCAGTTCCAATCAAACCAGAACATTAGAGTCCAATGAATTCTACACAAAGGTGTGTTCAAGTGAACTAACGCGACCCTATGCTTGTGTTTTAATCAAACTACTAATGGGAAAGTTTAGGGACGCATAATATATGATATTACACCAAATCATCAATCATATTACTTATGGTAGTAGTGATATATTATTTTTCCAAGGTTTTTTTTGGGTAAAACGATTACGAATAAATTAAATCTGTAGCTTGACGAATTAATAACGATTCGTATAACTTGGGTCAAAGTCGTATAATTTAGCATCACACTTGAACATATCAATATAACGACCAAGCTCAGCTATGCACAACAACTCACCACAATCATCGACAATGGTCATAGTCAAACTCAAGACTCACATTAATTCTTTATTTAATAAAACTAACGATCTAAATCTTTACTTAGTAACTACCACCATTATCTAATCAAAAGAAATAGATATGATCATACAAGTCACATTACCACAATTAATGTCACAACAATAACTAGACATTACTTATAAAAGCTAACAACCATAACCATTTCCTACCATCAACACTACCAATATTTAACAATAAGAATATACAATAAAATTCATAGACGCTATCCAACTACTAGTTACCACCCAAAAAGCATAAAACGACCACATACTAAACTCATATTCAAATTCAAACAAAACCCTAACATATTTAATATTCAAAGACAACACCTTAAATTAGTACTCATGGTGAGATTCAAAGAACTAATACACACAACCCATAATTTTTGATAACACTTCAAACCCTAATCAAATTATGCTCAAAAACAACACTTTTAACTACTACCCATAATAAGATTCAATGAAATTAACACAAAAATCAATCTCATACTCAAAACACTTAATAAAACTCAAATTAAACTACAAAATCAATTAAAGAAAAGAGGGAATGGCTCACAAAATAAGAAGAAGATATGTCTTACTATGGGAAAATAAGAGAAGAGTGAGAAGGAGGTGGTTAAGGTGGTGGAGGAAAGCCCAACCGGCTGACCAGGGGCCCAAAAACCGGCTGTGACAGCCGCGTCTGTTAGCTATGGCGCACACAGTAGCTGCCGGCCGTTTGCTTGGGGAGGGAGAACGACCAGCTGTTGCTGGTGGCTGTGCTGGTGGCGGCGCGCCTGCTGCCTCACTGCTTGCGGCTCAAGGAGGGTGAGAGAAGAGAGGAGTGTAAGGGAAGAGGGAGAGGGATATGGGTTTTGACTCTTGTAAGAATGGAGTGACGGCTATGAGTGTTAGGGTTTGAGTACTCTTATCATGACTATTAAAATTAATATAAATTTTATTATTATTATTATTATTATTATTATTATTATTATTATTATTATTATTATTATTATTATTATTATTATTAGATTCATAAGCTCACACGTTCTAATAAAATACTAATTTGACTCAAACCTCTTTTTTTAGGAGTCGTAGTTGTATTTTTAATTTAAATATATGTTAATGTTTAAATTCGTTTACAAACGAAACTTATCAAACTACTTTAAAATTAATTTAATATAATTATAAAATCTCTAAAAGTTATTAAAATATTAATTAATGAAGTCAGAAAATCTTGGGGTGTTACATCTAAGAAATCTACTCTCACATATTTAAGGCAAGTACAACTAAGAACAAAGAGTAAAGCATGAAAATAGACATTAGGGCAAGAGAGAAATCAACAATAATGAAAGATAAAGTAATAACTCTAACTACCAACTATACTAGAAAGCATTAAGAGCGACAAAAACAAGATTAGAATGTAAATGAACAAGATTTAGAGCAATAAACAAAGCATAGACGAGGAAAGCATTAAATAACATGAAGGAAAGATAAACATAAGCAATAAAGAGAATAAGAAAGATAAACTTACATAAACTAAAGTGCTTGAATGAAAGGGAATGAAAATACAATGCTTGGAATGTAAAGGAAAGCAATAAATCTAATCTAGGGCAAGAAATGTAAAGAAAACATTAAAGTGATGTTCTTGATGGAAGAGGGAGTTTATATCCACCAAAGCATAGGGTTTATATTCATAACAGTGTCCTTATATAGGCTACAAGAGATGAGAACAAAAGCCCTAAAAGAATCCTACGTGGCAAAGCTAGCGAAGAAAATGAATAGCAGGAAATTCAGCAACATTCGAGCGAATTTAGGGGCAGTTTCGCCCGAAGCCATCAGATTCGAGCGAATCTGGGTCGAATTCGCCCATTACACAAAGTCTTGGTCTTCTGATTTGGATGCAATACTTAGCTTTGACCTGGCTTCGATCTTGGTTCGACCTGGGTTCGACCGAATGGCTGGCCGGGATTCGACCGAATGCAGGCAAATTCGGGGTTTCCAGTGGTTTGCAAGCTTCGCTTGGGTCATCAGCACACCCATTCTACCGAATTGGTCATGGGTTCCACCGAATATAGTTCACTTGGTCACTTTGAAGATTCAAATCATCATCGAACGACCTCCGACTTCAGCGATATCTTCGAGGATGACCCAAAACACTTGTGAGAGCCTCCAAACACGTGCCTTTTCTTCGACCTTGGTGTCTAAGCCTCGAATTTGATCCGATTCACCTCGAAATCTTCCGAAAACACCTGAAATGATCTCTAAACACCATGGAGACAAGAACAAAGTAAAATCGAGTGTAATATGCATAAAACCAATGTAAAACGATGAGACTGGACATCAAAGTAGGGATATAAATGTGCTCTAAATCGAGCACATCAACTCCCCCAAGCTTAACTCTTGTTAGTCCCTAGCAAAGAAACTAGGTAGGAACGACATGAAAGTACAGGGCATCCCAAAACATACTAACTACTAAAGCAAAACAAAACTAAACTACAAAAGCAATAAAACCTAATACTCACTGTCGTAGGAATCACAATCGCACTTAGTACGTACGACAAGCTCTTTAAACCTTAAGGTCTCCCAAAGAGGACGAATAAGGTCTCGTGAGGGTTTTCAGAAGGAGACCCACAAATCCAAAGCAAACAACATGGTGAGCGAAGAACAGAACTATACAAGCATGTGCATGGGCAAAACTTCTCCCTAGCCATAGGTGTCCAAGTACAATGGTCTCAATGAGCGCAATACCAAAGAGAACGACCAATTCCACAAGCTTAAGGTCACTAGGGTAAGCTAAATCACAGGCTATGCCACCCACTACCTAAAGAGGTCACAAGTCTACGCTCCCCGCGTAATTTCTCAAAAGATGTGAGAAATATGCAATGACGCTCATGTGTTTGATTATGGTTCGTGTTTCGCTCATAATCTTTCGACTAAAGATGAGTCGGGAATCAAACACCTAATAGGGGAGAATCATGGGGATTGTGTCATATCTAACTCCAGCACAGAACGAACTAATCGGACCAAGTCGAACAGGTTAGCACAAAGGGTTGTAACGTTGGCTTAGGGTTAAGGTGGCATACATTTGGGGATGTGGAGCTAAGTAGAGGATAGCAAGTGACCCTAAACAAAACACCCACAAACATCTCATGACAAACCAATGAAAACTATATCCAACAACCATCAATAACCCAATAATCTCATGAAAGCACAAATGATCTCTATCATAAAACACCAAAAACATGAAATCTCATAAGCACAAGTGTGCTCATCTCCCAATAATATAACGACCTTCTCACTCACATGAATATGTATGTGCATAAAATCTCAATGAAAAATAAGAGAAAGGTCGCCTCAAACATAAAGCACTAGAGGAAATTGGAGAGAAGTAATATGAGCTGGGCACAAAATGAAGAGAGTCATATAAACCAACAACCATGATATCATAACCGAAAACCTACTCATCGATGTAGCACACAACAAACTCACCATCACAAAGCTATCTTCTAGGTAAAGAGAGGGAATATTTGGCTCATGTGGAGGCTAAATAATGTGGCTACAAAAGAAAAGGAAAAGGCAAAAACTTGGCTCATCCTAAAGTCAATTGCGTTCAAGGTATGCTATTTGGCTATGTAGCTTAATTCTAGCGAACGTTTTATCATCCTTGGTCTCAAGAAAAGCCGACTACGCTGGAGAAGAACCGACACAAAACTTAGATCCCCTAACTAGCACTCACAATGAATGGAACTCGAAGGAGTCCAAGAAGACTCAATCCTTACAGGCTAGTCCCAATGCGCCTCTAAAGGTAGTCATCCAAGCCACCACCCAAGCAAGCCCAATTCCCTCAAGCTATGTTGAAAACAGTCAAACTCTAGGTCCCAAAACAGGCATAAGGCTAAGGAAATACGAGTTTGCATAGGGACATGAAATGTGCACAACAGAAGCTTGCATGCTTGACTCACAACTCAACCATTTATTGAAAGCAAGGATAAAACACAACTATATAACCTAAACATGAAACTATACAAGCTATATGAAACAAATATTAAACAAACTAAACATGCAAAAAACTAAAAGAAAAACTAAACAATAGTTGCAATAATGCAAATCTTTCGGGATTTTGAAAGCGTAAGCGCATCCTCCCCCAAGCTAGCTCAAGAGCCGTCTCGGCGATGGGGAAGGTGAAAGAAAAACCAAAAGATCGAAAGATAGGCATTATTGGAACTAAAGAGAACAAAGCAAACATCATGAAACGACATTAAACACCGGGTTATCTCCCGCAAGTACTTTTGTTTAACGTCGTTAAGTTCGACACAGCTAACCACCGGTTCAAACAACAAATGAAAAGATAGGGAACGAAACCGTACCTGAGCTAGGAGTGAACTCACTCTTAGCATCACCATCAACTCGAACATGGTGACCCAAAACTCTCCACCTCGCAGCGGTGGCGGAGGTAAGCAATGTGGAGCCTTCTTCTTCTTTTTGTATTCTTTTTTCTTTCTTTTTCTCACCCGCTTCCTCTTGCGGGGTTGCTTGTCAATACCATCGGCTCCATCATCATTTTCGGAGCGCATAAGAACAAACTCCTTCTCCTTCGAAACAACATCATCCTTCTTCGTCATCTCATCATCATCAAACATCACCACACAATCATCATAATCACCTCATCATCATGTACATGGGCATCAAGAAAATCAAGCCCCCCTGTCTTATCACCTTGAGAATCATCCACTACATCAAGAGAGAAAAGTTGCTCGACCATGGGCTCCTTTGAAGACTTAGCAAACCCAAAAACCGCTTGCTTATTGGGTACCCGTATAGTAATGGTCTCGGACTCACAATCAATTAGGGCACCCAAACTCTTCAATGGCTCTCTGCCAAGAATGAGGGGAGTGTAGGGGTCTTCCATTATGTCAAGCATAACAAAATCGCAAGGGACAACAACACTCCCCACTTGGATTGGAAGATCCTCAAACTCCCCACATGGTACTTTAACGCTCCGGTTGGCAAGTTGGATAGACTTCTTCGATTGGTTAAGCTCGAAATCAAGGTGCTTGGCAATACTCATCGGCATGAGGTTAATCGAGCTCCCCAAATCGGCAAGTGCTCCCTTGGGCTTTTGGTTCCCAAGAGTAACGGTGAGCACAAAGGGTCCTCGAGCCTTTTCCTTCTTGGCCCATGTGCCTTGAACTATGGCACTAACTTGCTCCGGTAAATTGACAACCTCGCTTCCTAGCTTCTTTTTGTTCCCCAAGAGTGTCTTCAAGTACTTGGCATATTGAGGTATTTGCTCCATCGCCTCTAAGAACGGGATCTTCATTTCCAATCGCTTCATATGCTCAAGAAATGTAAAGAAAACATTAAAATGATGTTCTTGATGGAAGAGGGAGTTTCTATCCACCAAGGAATAGGGTTTATGTTCATAAAAGTGCCCTTATATAGGCTACAAGAGATGGGAACAAAAGCCCTAAAAGAATCCTACGTGGCAAAGCTAGCGAAGAAAATGAATCGCAGAAATTCGGCAGCATTCGACCGAATTTAGGGGCAGATTCGCCCGAAGCCATCTGATTCGACCGAATCTGGGTCGAATTCGCCCATTCCACAAAGTCTTGGTCTTCTGATTTGGGTGCAATACTTAGCTTTGACCTGGCTTCAACCTTGGTTTGACCGAATGGCTGGGGATTCGACCGAATGTAGGCAAATTCCGGGTTTCCAGTGGTTTGCAAGCTTCCCTTGGGTCATCAGCACACCCATTCGACCAAATTGGTCATGAGTTCGACCGAATATAGTTCACTTGGTCACTTTGAAGCTTCAAACCATCATCGAACGACCTCCGACTTCCGCGATATCTTCGGGGATGACCCGAAACACTTGTGAGAGCCTCGAAACACATGCCTTTACTTCGACCTTGGTGTCTAAGCCTCGAATTTGATCCGATTCACCTCGAAATCTCCCGAAAACACCTGAAATGATCTCTAAACACCATGAAGACAAGAACAGGTTAAAATCGAGTGTAATATGCATAAAACCAATGTAAAATGACGAGACTCGACACCAAAGTAGGGATATAAATGTGCTCTAAATCGAGCACATCAGACGTGTTGGCCCATTTGAGTTTTGATGATGACTTAACAAATTATAAACAAACAAAATATTTGTAGAGATTGTTTTGTAGGTTAAATATCCGATTATTGTAATCGTCGATGGTACCTAAGGATTAGTCAATGGGAATCGTACAAGTCAAAGTCAAAGTCAACAAAGTCAAAGTCAGTAGAGAAGAAGGTCAATGAGGAAGTCAAAAGTAGAATCCAAGTCTACTGTTCCTGATATTGATAAACTGATGATGTTGCAGATAGAGACAGTACGTTGTTCCTCCAGAATCCGGTCAGAAGAGAAGTCAACAAAATTATTTTAGAAAAAGTCTTAAGTTTATTTTTCTATGTTTTAGTTTTATTGTACGGTTAATAAACAAGAAAGCACAAGGAATTAATCTAAGAATTAAAATAACTAACTCCTAAAAAGTCTCTTGAAAATGGCTATTTTTAGCTAGAGTCAAGGATTGACTTTGAATAACCACCAAGGAAGTTATTTCCTTCTCACGGTCAATGCCCACTAATCCCTTATCTTTAGATAATGGGTTTATGGCATAACTTGTTCTAAAAAGATTATAAAAGCATTTTTCTAACCGGCACAAACATTTGGTGATCAACATTGAGAGAAAAATTTCCGAAAAATTTTGTGCCCAATTTCGTGAGATTCAAGAATCAAGAAAAGGAAATATTGAGTGTTCTAAACCGAAAATTAATTCCTAAATATTTCCTTGTGCTATCTTTGTTTGTTCATCCAATTTAGAGAATTTATCTTGTATGGGTTTTTGAGAGAATTTGTAATTAGACTTGGGTAAGTCTAAGGGGGAAAGTGAGAAAGAGAAGAGAGAAAGAGAAGAGAGAAAGAGAAGGAGAATCGAGAAAGGGAACAAGAAAGAAACCGAGAAGAGAAGGAGAAGGAGAAGGAGAAATATTTTATGTAATAGAGAATTTAATTACATAAAATAATAGAGAAGAGAAATCCCTAGAGGGTCGTGGTTCTTATTCCCACGTTAAATTCTTTGTGTTTCTTTAAGTTTTCTTTTAATTTTGTTTTGAGTATTTTCCTTATTCATAATTCCGCAAGAAAAGGGCGAAAATACTCTAATAGGAACAAGTAACAATTCACCCCCCCCCTCTTGTTACACTTCATTGTCTCTATACGTTTCTACAATTGGTATCAGAGCCCTGTTCCTCATTAAATCAGGAAACCCTGAGAGCCGTATCTTGGTATTTTAGAGATGATGAAAATGAACGAGCGTATGGAAGAAGGGTACTCTACTCAGAGACCCCCAATGTTCGATGGCAAATTCTATACCTATTGGAAAAACAGGATGGAGATCTTCATCAAAGCCGAAAACTATCAAGTTTGGAGAGTCATCGAAGTTGGAGATTTTGAGGTAACTACTACCAACTCCATCAACGAGACTGTTCCCAAACCAATCACGGAATATGAGAAAGAAGATTTTCAAAAGATGGAAATGAATGCTCTTGCTATTAAATTACTTCATTGTGGGCTTGGTCCTAATGAACACAATCGCATTATGGGTTGCAAATCAGCAAAACAAATTTGGGATCTGCTGGAAGTTACCCATGAAGGTACAAGCGAAGTCAAGCGTTCCAAGATTGACTTACTCATGTCCAAATATGAAAGATTTGTTATGGAACCTAAAGAAAGCATTCAAGAAATGTTTACTAGGTTTACGAACATCACAAATGAGTTGGTCTCTCTTGGAAGGCTTATTCCATCCGACGAACAAGTGCGAAAGATCTTAAGAAGCCTACCTCAAGATGATCGTTGGAGAGCAAAGGTCACAGCCATTCAAGAATCTAAAGATTTTACAAAGTTTAATCTGGAAGAGTTGGCTGGTTCCCTGATGACTCATGAATTACATCTGGGAACAGCTGACAGTTCCAGGAACAAAGGTTTGGCTCTGACAGCAGACGATCAAGAAAATTCAGAAACTGATGAGGAAGAGGCAGCAATGCTGGTACGTAGATTCAAGAAGTTCTTCAGGAACAACAGATATAAAAATCAAAGAAACTACAAAGAAAAAGGAACTTCTAAATCCAAAACTTATGAATGCCACAAATGTGGAAGTACCGAGCACTTCATAAAGGAATGCCCACTATGGAAGGACGAGAAAGCTAAAGGGAAAGCAAGAGAAACAGGAAGACAACCAACAAAGGGAAATTTCAACAAAACCGATTTCCGCAAAGCCATGATAGCTGCATGGGGAGAGTCCGAAAGTGAAGCTGAAACCGAAGCCCCCGTGGAAGAAGAAGAGGTAGCTAACCTCTGTCTAATGGCTACTCATGACGATACATCTAAAGGAAAAGAGGTACTGTCTCCTGATCCATTTTCTGATTATTTGTTTAAATTGGATAAACATAGATTAGTTAAAATGATTTTAGAATCTCACGAAAATTTAGAAAAACAAACCGCCATCACTCTCAAAACTGAAAAAGACCTTAAAGCATGTAAAGACCAAATATCCTACCTTAACTCATTTAGATCCGATGTGCAAAATCGATTCTTTGAATTGCTTGATAATAATGTGATGTTAAAAGAAGCCTTAGAAAAAGTTAAAGAAGAAAACATCATGTTAAATATTGAATTGAATCAATTAGAGCAATTTGATATGGAAGTAGATTATGAGACTAAGAAAGAAATTCAATGGGTACTCTTTCAAATGAAATCCGACCTAGAATCCGCCTTAAAAGAAAACGATCGACTTAAGCTTGAATTAAATTCAAGAGATAAAGGGAAAACTAGAGAAGTTCCCAAATGGATTCTTAATGCTAGAACTAAAGGAACCGAAGGTCTAGGATATGATAAAAATGACAAAAAGAAAAAGGTCTATGTTGATCTCCCAAGTAACAAAGTCTGTTCCTTTTGTGGCAAAACCGGGCACCTGAAACATCAATGTTTAAAAAGGGAACAGCACAACAAAACGAACCAAATATACGTCGATAGAGTTTGGATTAAGAAATTTAATTCTTGTTTAATCGACACGGAACCCAAGGATGGCTGGGTTCCACCCTCTAACAACTAAGTTCGTTTTGCAGGTTCTAGTGAGGGGGAACAGCTCATGGTATCTCGACAGTGGCTGTTCCAAGCACATGACAGACGATAGATCAAAATTTCTCTCACTAGAAGCCTATGATGGAGGAACTGTGACCTTTGGCGACAATATGAAAGGTGAAATCATTGCAAAAGGCAAGATATGAAGGTCAAGTTCCCACGCAATAGATAATGTATTTTTGGTCGAGAATTTGAAACACAACCTTTTAAGTATTTCTCAATTTTGTGACAAAGGTAACTCTGTAAACTTTACTTCTGAGAAATGCATGATTTCTAGGAACGACACAGGTGACATCATTCTGGAAGGAATTAGAAAAGGGAACACCTACGTGGTGGACCTGCACACTGTTCCTAAAACCAGTTTAACATGTCTGAGTGTTATAGAAGATGACCCTCTACTTTGGCATAAAAGATTAGGTCATGCTAGTTTTTCATTGCTTAATACTTTACGTACTAAAGACCTAGTAAGAGGATTACCGTCCCTAAAATTTCAAAAGAATGAAGTATGTGATCCTTGTGCCAAAGGAAAACATGCAAGGTCATCCTTTAAAACTAAAAATGTCGTGACCACATCAAGACCACTTGAATTAATTCATATGGATCTTTGTGGACCTATGAGAATCCAAAGTCGCAGCGGTAAGCGATATGTTTTTGTTATAGTTGATGATTACAGTAGATTTACATGGACTTTATTCTTATCTAGCAAAGATGAGGCTTTTGATGAATTTGTTGCATTCGCTACTAAAATTCAGAAATCTAGTAACAATCAACTAGTCCACATAAGATCGGATCATGGTAAAGAATTTGAAAATTCAAAGTTTATGGATTATTGTAATGAACATGGTGTAAGTCATAATTTCTCCGCGCCTAGAACACCACAACAAAATGGTGTTGTTGAACGTAAAAATAGAACCTTAGAAGAAATGGCTAGAACTATGTTAATTGCTAGTGGTTTACCTAGAAATTTTTGGGTCGAAGCCGTCAATACTGCTTGTTATATATTAAACCGAGTTTTAATAAGACCAATCACTTCTAAGACCCCCTACGAATTATTTAAAGGAATTAAACCTAATACTTCATATTTTCGAGTCTTTGGATGTCGATGTTTTGTGCATGTTAATGGAAAACGAAATTTAGGTAAATTTGATGAAAGAAGTGATGAAGCAGTATTTCTTGGCTATTCATCTCATAGTAAAGCATATAGAGTTTACAACAAGAAAACAATGTGTGTTGAAGAATCTGTTCACATTATATTTGATGAGACTAACTTTATGACAAGTGAACAAGAAACAAGTGATTTTAAGATAGGTCTTGCGGATCTGGAAGATGATGAAAATATACACAAGGAGCAAGATCAAGTAGAACAGCAACAAGGTCAGAATGTTGAACAAAATCAAGAACAGGAACCACAGGCAGATCAGGAACAGCCTGCAGTTCCTAATCCAGAAATTCAAACAGAAGCACAAGAAGAAAGAATTGAAGTTGAACCAAATCAGAACCAAGTCAGTGAACCAGCTTCCACATCTGTCCCCACAAGAGACTTTGTTCCAAGACCGTGGAAACATCATAAGTCACATCCACTAGAATTGATTATAAGTGACATGAACAAAGGCACACAAACAAGGGGACAAATGAGAAACTTTTGTGCACACTTTGCTTTTCTATCAACTATGGAACCCAAGAATCATGTAGAAGCTTTGCAAGATTCGGATTGGGTGGTAGCTATGCAAGATGAATTAAACGAGTTTGAAAGAAACAAAGTGTGGCACTTAGAAGCAAAACCGAAGAACAAGAAGATTATTGGACTTAAATGGGTATTCAGGAACAAGCTGGATGAACACGGCATAATCGTTAGAAACAAAGCAAGGTTGGTGGTAAAAGGTTATAATCAACAAGAAGGTATTGACTATACTGAAACTTTTGCTCCCGTAGCTAGATTAGAAGCTATTAGAATTCTTATTTCATTTGCTGCTTTCATGAATTTTAAATTATATCAAATGGACGTAAAATGTGCATTCTTAAATGGGTTTCTAGAAGAAGATGTGTATGTGGAACAACCACCTGGCTTTGAAAACCCAATTTCTCCGGATCACGTCTACAAGCTTGATAAAGCTCTTTATGGGCTAAAACAGGCACCTAGACAATGGTACGAGAGATTATCTAAGTTTTTGATTGAAAATAAGTTCATACGTGGTAAAATTGATAAAACCTTATTCTTTAAGAATAAAGGTTCGAATATACTAGTTGTTCAAATATATGTTGATGATATTATTTTTGGTGCTACAAATGAATCGTTATGTAAGGAATTTGCTGACCTAATGAGTAATGAGTTTGAAATGAGTATGATGGGAGAATTAAATTTCTTCCTTGGTTTGCAAATTAAACAAACTGCTAACGGTATCTTTATTCATCAACAAAAATATATAAAAGAACTTCTAAAGAAATATGGACTAGATAGTGCTAAGACAAACCATACACCCATGGCCACTAACATTAGGTTAGATGAAGACTCTAACGGAATTAATGTTGATCAAACGATGTATAGAGGCATGATAGGATCCCTACTATATCTAACTGCTAGTAGACCCGATATATCCTTTAGTGTTGGCTTGTGTGCTAGATTTCAATCAAATCCTAAAGAATCACATCATACGGCAGTTAAAAGAATTCTTAGATATCTAAAGGGAACAGATGACTTATCCTTATTTTATCCTAAAAGTGATGTCTATGACTTGAAAGGGTATAGTGATGCAGATTACGCAGGTGATCTTGTAAATAGAAAAAGCACTTCAGGAATGGTACAGTTTCTTGGATCTTGTTTGGTATCATGGAGTTCCAAGAAACAGAACACAGTAGCTTTATCCACGGCAGAAGCTGAATATGTAGCAGCAGCAGCCTGCTGTTCCCAAATGCTCTGGATTAAACAACAGCTAAGAGATTTTGGTATTAAATTTGAATGTGTTCCTATTTATTGTGATAATACTAGTGCTATTTGTATTTCTAAAGATCCGGTGCATCATTCTAGAGTTAAACATATTCATATTAGACATCATTTCCTTAAGGATAACGTAGAGCATAAAAATATTATTGTTAAACATGTCAATACTAGTGAACAAGTTGCAGATATTATGACCAAACCGCTTCCAACGGAACAATTTGAAAAGATGAGGTTGGAGCTAGGTATGATCAAGCTTCACTAACGTTTAATTGCTAGTATTCCTCCTCAAAACATCATGAAAAATTGGAAGGGATCAATCAACCACAACAACCAAGATTGTTCATTCAATCATTGCGAGATTTGGGTATGCTTCTATTTAAATTTATGTCTTAAACTTTATCTTGATTGCTTGCATGTTTGAACTAATTAGACCAAGTAGCATAACTTATTTTATATTATATATTTTATTACCCACATATTATAAATTATTTTAAAAATCACAAAAATATTTTATTTTCCACAAATTCCAGCATTTTCTCTATTTTATTTTCTTTTCGGTGAACCAACATTATTTTATAAAATGGAAGACGAATCATCGAGGTGTTTCGGAAAGTAGTTATCTAAATCGACATATTCAACGAACTTTCACGTAAACTTTTCGTTACCTCACACGGTTCATACACTAAAACCGTTTCAAGAAGTAGTACTTTCTTTCCATAACCGTCACTTCACACCTTTATAACCCTTACACTCATTTGTCCCATCCATCACTCACATCTACCTTACTTGTACTACTTTTGCCAAACCGTCAACCATTAAACACACTCCTCCTTCTCAAATCCCTAATTTCTCTCACCTTCATCATGAAAACTCCAAAATCCTCATCTTCAAGCAAGAAAATGCCGAAATCAACACAACCCAAACCATTACAAGTGATATATCCTGACATTCCACCTTCATCCTCACAAGAACCATCCAAGACCAATACACCAAAACATTCCATGCATGCCGGTGAAAAACGAACCCGTGGAACCCCTAAAAGTGCTTCTTCATCCAAACCACCTAAACGGAGCAAGCGCATAGATCCTGATAGTGCGGAAGAGGTAGCAAAGGAGATGTCAGTCGGCTTTGGACTTGACAAATATTGGTATGATTCTACCTTCTTTCCCCAATTTCATGCCATTTTAGAAAATCAGGGTTGGGAAAAGCTTATGTACGATTACTCATGCAACCACATATACCCCAATTTGATGCGTGAGTTTATTAAAAACTTTTCTATAGAAAATGGTGTCTGCTCCAGTGTTGTTAAGGAAATTAAAATTGAGTTTAGTAGTTTGATGATTGGCGAATGGTTTGAGGTTCCTACAGTTGGTTTTGACACTTACTTTGTAGGGTCAAAAATTGTCTTTTCGGGTATTACTGAGAAAACAGTCTTAAAATTTCTTGATCAGGAGGAAAAGAGAAGATTTAGTCACATGTCGTTGTCCCCATTACACAAATTGCTGTACAACATCGCTCGTAGATTTATTTTGCCCCGCAACTCTAAGCGGAGTGAAGTAAATTTACGCGATGCTACGTTGATCTACTGCATGGCTAACCACATTAAAATAAATTTTCCGTCCTTGATGGTGTCTCACTTATCTGAGTGTGTCGAGAAGGGTCTTATGATTGGTTATGGAGGGTTGTTAACATGTATTTTTAAGAAATTCGATGTACCGCTTGAGGGTGTTCATTTCCCGATGTCCGCAAACAATCAAATAGGCGCTAAGTGCCTTAAAAATTTGCATTTAACTGTCAATGAAAAAGGAATTTTAGAGGACCTCATAGATGTTGAGGAGGTCGTGTCTGATGAAGAAGTTGAGAATGAAGAGGAGGTTGAGGAAGAAGAAAAGAAAGAAAAGAAAAAGGAGGATCAAGGTGTTGTTCCCTCTGCCAGTGCTAAAGAGGCAGAGGTGAATAAGGATAAGGAGGAAGCTCCTTCTGAGGGGGAAGCTTCACAGGAGGAACTTGAGGAGATTGACTCAAGTTCAAGTGATGAGGAGGTCTCTAAGCCCATTAAGGAGGATTCTAAAATCACTCCAAGGAAGAGTAGGAGGCTTGCTTCAAAAGCTAAGGTTGGTAAGGATGAAGCTATGTCCAGTCACCCTACCAAACAAACTGACGATGCCCCACCTTCACCAAAACCAGCCTCACCCACACCAGTTGACATTCCATCCTCACCACCATCACCAATTCCCACTTCACCTACACCTACTGGTTTTGCTAGAGATGACTCACCCTTTCCTCCAACTCCTATTGATCTTATACTCGGTAAATTTGATGTCCTGCAGTCTCAACTTTGTGCTTTCCAAAGTGAAGTTCGTGCCTCCCTATCCACCATTGCTGAGCAACTCACCGACATGGAAACACGTCTTGGTGCAAAGCTCGACACAGTGGAGGTTCAAACTGAATTTGTTGATGAAGAGACTGCTGCCTGATCCCTCCTGTTTCTGTTTTAAATTAAAAATTTAATGATTTGTTGGCCACACCGTCTGTAATTCTAAACAATGATTTTCTTTTGTTTTTGATTAATGTACCAGCTGGGGTACGAAACATTTAACTTTTTATGCTTATGCTACTTACTAACCCACTACTTTTCATCCTTTATATCATATTATCCTTTCTTATCCCATGGTCTAATATGTTTGCTTGCATGCTTTCTTGATTTATGTTTGGGCATTTATTTTCCTAGTTTGCTGCTTACTATCTTAATTTGTCTAACGCTTGCCTTAGAGCTGTGATTTGATTCATATCCCTACTTTTTGATTGATGCCAAAAGGGGGAAGAGTAGCAAACAAACTTTTGTGCATGCTTGTGAATGCTTACGTTTTTGCTTATTCTTTGGATAATTGAATTCTTTGGATAATTGCTTCATAACACTTAGTTTGATAACTTACTGTTTGACATATTTAAGGGGGAAGTTGACTTACTGTTTTGACTTATGTTTGGTTTATATGGATCATTTGGTTAATTGTTGTTTGACATGAGTTATATTGAATATCACTTTGTTTATCTTTGATTCATACAACTCATAATTTTCTTGACTTACTTAATTATCTTGAATTACTTAATTAGAATTACTTACCTGGTTGTGCTGTTTAATTTTATGTCTTTAAGTTTCTTAATTATTATGTTTTTGGTATTTATGTTTATGTTTTGTTTCATGTTTTATTTTAAAATTGAAAAAATTTGAAGTCATGCTTAATCACATGATTTTCGCCAAAAATATCTTAGAGTAATATGCTTGCCTTAGAATTTGGTAAATTACTTGTAATGATTTAATTTACTAAACATGTTTGAACTTGTGATTGATCTCTAACATGTTCAAAGTTATTAGTTTTACTCTTTCTTTTAACAAAGTTTGTTTATAAGTTTGTCATCATCAAAAAGGGGGAATTTGTTGGCCCATTTGAGTTTTGATGATGACTTAACAAATTATAAACAAACAAAATATTTGTAGAGATTGTTTTGTAGGTTAAATATCCGATTATTGTAATCGTCGATGGTACCTAAGGATTAGTCAATGGGAATCGTACAAGTCAAAGTCAAAGTCAACAAAGTCAAAGTCAGTAGAGAAGGTCAATGAGGAAGTCAAAAGTAGAATCCAAGTCTACTGTTCCTGATATTGATAAACTGATGATGTTGCAGATAGAGACAGTACGTTGTTCCTCCAGAATCCGGTCAGAAGAGAAGTCAACAAAATTATTTTAGAAAAAGTCTTAAGTTTATTTTTCTATATTTTAGTTTTATTGTACGGTTAATAAACAAGAAAGCACAAGGAATTAATCTAAGAATTAAAATAACTAACTCCTAAAAAGTCTCTTGAAAATGGCTATTTTTAGCTAGAGTCAAGGATTGACTTTGAATAACCACCAAGGAAGTTATTTCCTTCTCACGGTCAATGCCCACTAATCCCTTATCTTTAGATAATGGGTTTATGGCATAACTTGTTCTAAAAAGATTATAAAAGCATTTTTCTAACCGGCACAAACATTTAGTGATCAACATTGAGAGAAAAATTTCCGAAAAATTTTGTGCCCAATTTCGTGAGATTCAAGAATCAAGAAAAGGAAATATTGAGTGTTCTAAACCGAAAATTAATTCCTAAATATTTCCTTGTGCTATCTTTGTTTGTTCATCCAATTTAGAGAATTTATCTTGTATGGGTTTTTGAGAGAATTTGTAATTAGACTTGGGTAAGTCTAAGGGGGAAAGTGAGAAAGAGAAGAGAGAAAGAGAAGAGAGAAAGAGAAGGAGAATCGAGAAAGGGAACAAGAAAGAAACCGAGAAGAGAAGGAGAAGGAGAAGGAGAAATATTTTATGTAATAGAGAATTTAATTACATAAAATAATAGAGAAGAGAAATCCCTAGAGGGTCGTGGTTCTTATTCCCACGTTAAATTCTTTGTGTTTCTTTAAGTTTTCTTTTAATTTTGTTTTGAGTATTTTCCTTATTCATAATTCCGCAAGAAAAGGGCGAAAATACTCTAATAGGAACAAGTAACAATTCACCCCCCCTCTTGTTACACTTCATTGTCTCTATACGTTTCTACAAGACGGATGTTAGTTTGATTGTCAATAGGGGATATACTATGTAGGGTAAACGCCTTGTGTTACTTAGGAGATGGGATATGAATTTTGATTTCAAAACAGACATACTTAGGGTCATTCCTGTTTGGATTCGCTTGCTAAAATTTCCAATGCATTTGTGGGGACTGAATAATCTTAGTCGGATTGGAAGTATCTTTGGAGTCCCTATTTCTACTGATGGTCCTACTGCTAGCCGATCTGGAGTTCAATATGCTCGTATTTTGGTGGAAATTGATGTCTCTAAACCTTTATCTAAGGAGGTTCTTGTGGAGTTCAATATGGTCCTCATTTTTGTTCTAAGTGTCAAGCAGTGGGTCACATTTGTGTTTGCTCGAAGAGGCTAGAGTTTGGGCTTAAAGGGGGTGGTAATTTGAGTGCTAATCACTAGTGGAAAAAATCATATTGGCTTCGGCTTATTGGTTGTGGGTATAAGATATACGTAGCTAATATATTCTTAATTAAAAAAAATAGTCATTGGAGGCATAAACTGCAGCCAATAACCATAATTTAAAAAAAAAACTGTCATTGGCTGCGGTTATGCCCTGTCCGCAGCCAAAACCCCTATATTAAAAAAATCTCATTAGCTGCGTATTAATACCTGTCCGCAGCCAATAGGCTTAAAGAAAACCCGCTTTTATTCTAACGTTGACATTTTCTACTGTTTTATTACTACTCAAACACGACTCTTTTTCTTCTTCACAAAACCCATTGTTTTATTTTTCTTCTTCTTCCCTACTGTATTCTTCTTCCATTCACAAAACTAGGTTACAAAATCTTCACCAAAGAAGTTGATTTGCTCTTCATTTGCTTTTCATTTGCTTTCGATTTCGACCCACAAAATTTGGTTACAAAATCTAAAATCCTATTATTCACTGTTCGAGCCTCTCTTCATTGTTCTTCATCTTCACTATTTCAATCGATTTTGACAAAAATAGAAGTTCATTAATTTCCTCTTTTCATTTCACTCACTGCTCGAGTCTCTTTTCATTTCTTCGCTTTTCATTAATTTCCTCTTCACCTACTGTTCGAGCCTCTCTACCTAATTAAAATCCTATCTTCATCTTCTTCATAGAAGTTCTTGTTCTTCAGGTATAATTTTGATTTTGTTTCATTGTGTTTTAGGTCTTACTTTTTTATACTAATATTGATTTTGTTTTACATTGTAAAGGTTATAAAACCCAATTGAAGTTACTCATATCTAAACCCACGAAATTTGAAGGTATTATTTTGATTTTAAGTGTTCAAGTTCATTGTGTTTTATGTATTTTGTTAAAAATTTGGTTTGTTATTGTATATATGTTTGATTTATTAGAATTAGATTGAATATATGTATTTTTATGGTTAAAAAAATGTGGTTTGTTATTGTATATATGTTTGAATATATATTGATGTATGAAATATAAAATTAGAATATTAATTGAAATATTGAGAATGAAGTATGATATAAACAATGGTAATTATTTTAAATGATTTTATTTTAGAATACAATGTAGTGCTTATATAGAATTAAAATATAAAGTATATAATAAATTAGGGTTAAATATGTTTAAAATAAATAAGTTTATATTTTAAAGGTTAAATGTGTTTGGTGTAAATAAGTATATATGTTAAAAAGTTGTTATTAATTTTGTTTTGAATTAAATAATCGCACTTAGGATGACTAAAGATCGTTCTTGGATGTATGGTAGCATTGAATCGTCAAAATTTATTGATGGCGTATTAGAATTTTGTAGTGTTGCAGTTGAACATCAAGTTAGGACGGGGGGAGTTGGTTTTTGTTGCCCATGCGTCAATTGTGGCAATGTATCAAAGGTAGATATTGTTTATATCCTTAGGGAGCACATACTTCGACGTGGGTTTAGGCCTCAATATCATGTTTTGGTTTGGCATGGTGAGGAGGGAGTTTACAAGGAAAAGAGTGTTGTTGAGGATGTTAATAATGTTGCCGATGTCAATGAGGATGTAGTGGATGAAGAGAATGTTAATGAGGATGTGGATCGTGTTGATGAGATGATGGAGGGAGTCGGGGATGAGTTAGGAAAACGTCCTCGTGTATTTGACTTGTTGATAGAGGCTTCTCAAAAGCCTTTGTATCCTGGATGTACAAAGTTCACAAAACTTACAGCAGTTTTGATGATTTTCAACATTGAGTCAAAGTTCAATTGGAGTGACACTAGTTTCACAATGTTATTAGAAGCGTTAGGTGAGATGCTTCCTGAGGGAAATGAACTTCTAAAGTCAACACACTATGCCAAAAAGCTAATGTGTCCTTTCGGGTTAGAGTACCAGAAGATTCATGCGTGTCCGAATGATTGTGTATTGTATCGAAATGGAAACGAGAACTTAGAAGAGTGTCCTAGGTGTCGGTTATCGCGTTACAAGTGTAAAGGGGCTCCGGATGCTAAAGGGCCCCCGGCTAAGGTATTGTGGTATCTTCCAACAATACCAAGATTCAAGCGCTTGTTTTCTATAAAGAAAGATGTAACACCCCGCAAATTTTAATGTTATTTAATTATATTTTAAGTGGCGATTAAAATAATTTTTTTATACATTATTATTAAATATCGAAAATTTAATATTTGGAACCCATAAATATTTATTAACTAAACGTTAAACACGTCTGATTATACGGAAGATTACTAGTTTAATAAAATTGAGTAAAGTTAACAATAGTCATAATAGTCTCGTTCTTAAACTCGATCCAAACGAAGTTTCATTTTAACTTTTCGGGTTAAAATTTATGGGCCTTGTGAGTAGAATAACCCAAAGTAATTGTGAGTTAGGGTTTTTGTTGTTTTTTAAGTAAAAACCCTTGTTTTGATGAGTAAGCCGTCATTCACTCTTTCTTCCTCATCTTTGAGTTCTCCTTCTTACTCCATAATCTTCTTCATACTACACCCACCATTTTTACTCACCCAACACTACTCTTACAACCACCATACTTACATTCAAGACCACACACGACTAGGCAGCCCGGAACCCAGACCACGCGCGACAAGGCTGCCCAGCGCCTGCTGCCGCCCTAACATCCTCCTTGTGAAAATTCTTGACTCCTCTTTCCCCTCTTAGTGAGATATCTAAACTTCTACTTAATGTTATCTTATTTTCTTATAATTTTTAGTTATGTTATGAATGTTAATGTTACTCATAAATTTAATTGTAAATTATACTCTAAATTGATTTGGGTAGAGTTAGGAGTCAAGTTGAACATAAATAAGTTAGAATTTTATATTGTGATGAATTCAAATGTAGTATTTTGGGTAAATTCATGAATTTTAACTTAGATTAAGTTGTAATTGATAGAAATTGAAGTGAGTTAGTATTAGCAAGTTTGAATTGAACTTGAATAAATTAGGATTGATGAATTTAAAAGTAGTATGCACTACTTTTGTGGCTTGGATTGTGTTTTATTAATTAAAAATCTTGCATAAGCTTGTATATGTGACATTGTGGATGAATAGTGGCTAGTTATCGTTTATATGACATTTATCATGGCGTTTTGACTAGTATTGTTGACACCCATTGTTGTAGAATAAAAGATAATAATAATTATTAGAAAGATTAAGGTTGCGATTGTCATTAATGAAAATATTGTCGTGATTATAGTCGTTTGATGAGGTGGTTAGTTTTGAGCTTGGTTGTTATATTGATATGTTCAATTGTGATGCTAAATTATACGACTTTGACCCAAGTTATACGAATCGTCATTTATTCGTCAAGCTACAAATTTAATTTATTCTTAATCGTTTTATTCTAAAACCTTGGAAAAGTAATAAATCATCACTACCATAAGTAATATGATTCATGATTTGGTGGAATATCATATATTATACGTCCCTAAACTTTCCCATTAGTAGTTTGATTGAAGCACAAGCATAGAGTCGCGTTAGTTCACTTGAACACATCTTTGTGTAGAATTCATTGGACTCTAATGTTATGGTTTGATTGGAATTGATGATAGTTCATGTGTGAACATGGGTTGAATTTATTACATGAGTGTGTTTAGAATGCACATTAGTTTGAATTGAAACTTGTTCGGCTAATAGTGTAGTTTGTATGGAGTCCTTGAATGATGTGAAGTAGGCTTATTAGTCTTACTTTTAACGTGTATAGGTGCCCGGTTCATAAGAGGGGCTTAAGAACCTCCTTCGAAGTGACTTTTGCGACTTATTATCTTGCAGTTGCAGGTAAGTACACGCAGTAACTAATCCTTGAATCTTGAATATGTTTTCTCTACGTGACAATATTATATGAGCTATGTTGGATATGGTCTGCTATTAAATATTATTAATTTAGTGCTACAAGTGGGAATCAGTCGTAGAGATAGTAAAGGATGAGTTCTGAAATCGCAAGATCAGAATGTTGGATTGTAGAAGATTGGAATGGGAATGAGTCCCCTTATTTGATAAGACATTAAGTTGGATATTTACTGTGACTCCACTGGATTGGTACCCCAGCTGGATTAGTTCCCGGAGGCATGGACCGTCTATATATGGTCGCTGTACGGGGGTATGATCATACTTTGCCATTGGGCGCCGGCATGGCCGTCACCGTCCTTGGCTGAGGTGTTGCCATGTGGGTCTTGCAAACCCCAATATGGTGGCCTCTAGTCACATAAGAGGATATATAAGAGCAATTGAAGAGATGGAAGACGGTGAAGATAATGAGAAGTATATTGAATTGAGAAACTGTTGCAGTAGAGGTTTAGACGTTTGGATACCTTCCTCGCCTTGCTTTGTCGAAATTGTTTATTGGTTACGTATGCATAATTTATTGTTAGTTACTGACGTGTACTGTTTGTTTCCTTGTTGATGGCTTGTCTTTGATGGCCCTGCTATGACACGTTGGTCTATGACCTTACGTTGAGCAGTAGGGGTATCATAGATAGCACTTGCAGGTTTTTGGAGTTTCGTTGCATTGCATACGGGGGGATGTGAGTGAGAACCTTGACGCGTGCCATATTCTAACTATTTTGACAATACATGTAGTTTGAATTGTAATTGCGTATGTTTTTGGTTTAAGGCGCGTGCCCTCCTTTCGATGTAATTTGTTCCGCTGCAAAGATTTATTTCGTTTCATATTTCGTTATAGTATCTTAAATGGCTAGTATAGTTGGTTATGCTTTTGTAAAACCCAAGCGTTTACATGGGAACCACGATCCATGCTTAGCATGTCGACAGAGGTTTTGGCGATGATCTTTCCGCCGTGATTGGGTTACAAGGCTATCAATGCCTCTTCTTCATGATTGTTTATTGTTTGTTTAATTCCTTTTGTGCGTTAAAATTCAAGGCAGATGCTGCCGAAATTTCCGTAGGATTTTGTTGGAAGTTTTCTTATAACCTCTTTAATCAAACTTAAACATTATCTTTTTTTTCTTCATTTTAAATTATTTTAAATGTAACACCCGAATTTCCTCCGTTCTCTTCCGGTTTTGGTTCCGTTCAGAGGGTCGGAAATTCAGGGGTGTTACAGGTGGTGTCAAAGCCAGTGGTTCCTATCCTTCCTAAACGCTTCGTGTTTTCTCTAATGCTAATCTTTGTTTTGTTTTCGAAGTTAAACTGCTTTGAGAGTTTGGGTAGATATGGGATAGGTGCATATTACATTTTCATGCATAATGATTATCATTGTACGTGAATAGGTATATAAACTGTTTGTTTAGTTTATTTTAAGACGTATTTTCATGTATGTTATTTTTTTGTATAATTAAAAGTTATGATTGTGGTTTGAATGATGATATGATGTTAATCAATTAAGTAGAGGTGATTTATGTGTTATCCGAGTACTAATGACAATTGTTACGTATGTTGGAAAATTCATGAGTTGCATAATAGGTATTAATTACGGCAAACAGTGCATGAATAATGGACTTATAGAGAAGTAGGTTGTAAATGGTATTTCCTTTTGATGGTAAGGATAGTATAAACTTTGGTCTTATGTGCCCGAACATTTGTTCATGTTAACTGTTTTCGCAAAACTTATGAGTTCAATATTGATCTTACACATAAATCCAATGTTTATTTGTTTGTTTGAACATTTCATTTGTCAAGTACATTCGTTCGTCATTACAAAGGATGTGGCGACCATATTTCTTTTGAAGATTGTTAATGATTGCGCAAGTATGATTGTAAATAGTGTAAACACGAATAAGGATGGGGATTATTAAAAAAAAAGAAAAATAAATAAACAAATAAATAAATAATAGGATAATATTTACACGTGGTTGTAAATGAAGTTGATTAGTTAGATAATTGATATGATAGCCTGTAAATAAAGTCTTGATTATATATTAAGGATAATATTATAGTTTTTTGAAGTCAAGCTGATGATTTAGGTAAATAAAGTGGTAGCATGAGTGTGAGTTTTTATTTTTATTTTTATTTAGTCATGCATCGAGTCATGAATTACAATCAAGAAGTGATGTAAAAGCTTAGAGTGTGTTTAAGTAAAGAGATTATGTACCCCATAACGTGAAAGATTAATTATTTAACTCATACAAGTGCACGAAGGTATCAAGTACAGTTCGGAGTAATGTTTAACCAACCCTAATATGTTATATAAATGATTTTCAGTTAGATTTTGAAAATGTCTCCCAAGTGTGAGAGTCAGAAAGTGATGATGACCACTCTACACTATGGTGGGTTCGACCATCGACCACACCAACTTTTCGTTGTATATATATATATATATATATATATATATATATATATATATATATATATATATATATATATATATATATATATATATATATATATATATATATATATATATATATATATATATATATATATTTTTTATTTGAAAAATTGGAAATATTATTATAAGAGGGGAACAAAACGCCACACTGTAACTTGGGATCCCCAATCCGCCGGCATAAAAAAACCCCCGTAGGGAAAAAAGCCATTGGAAGGGGGAGACCAAGAAACAGGCCACCCTAAACAGCATAGGGGTGGGCTATGCAAAAACGTTCCAAAAACACCAAAATAGATTGTCCGAGGACAATACACACCAGGTAAATTTAAAACTACACTCTAAGTCAAAAAGACGTCTAAAACGAACAGCACCACGATCTTTCAACTCCGAGCTCACACCAACACCATAGCGACTTAAGACAGAAACGCCAAAGCCATACCAAGAGCCTTTGCCAACTGCACCAACGAAAATCAGAATCCCTATACCACCAGACCATATTTAGGAACAAACAAAGGGTAGGGCACACAAATTAAGGTGGCCCTTCGAAATCCAAAACAAACCCATTTGAAAGCTTCAAAACACCTAGGAAAACCATCAGCAACAGACCCAAGGAAATCACGCCAACCAACACAACACCCCAAGAAAACACCATTAAAACAATAAGAGGGACCCACCTATCAGCACAAGTTCCCCACATCAGCAAAAGTAACAATAACAGACCCCTAAGCAAGAACAACGTTTCGAAAAAGACGCCACCACCACACCATTGGACTCGTCCAAAAAAATACCCACTGCACCAACAGCCCACACGACAGCTAAGCTCCTCCACCACCGAATACACCCCGTTCCAAAGAGAGACCCAAAAATCAGAAACTAACCCCAGCAGCCGTCAACAAAAACATCATCATCCCAAACGTCATCACAGCACCCACAGACAAACAGGGCGGGCCGGCTATAATAGAACCACCAGTATTAAAACTCCAGACCTCAATAAACACTACCCTACACGAAGTGCAAATACTGAACCACCAATGAACAGAACCGCCAAAAAATACCCATTAGTGATGAGAGTCGACCACCAAAAGGACACCAATAATAATCACACTAACCACAAGTCGACTGCATCACAACAAAAGAGGCGACCACCAACGTGAACACCGATATCATCGGGGGATCAAAACAAAACACCATCACCAATATTGACCTTGTCAATACCCATCAATCTAGACACCAACGAAAGCATATTCGACGTAGAAAACACCACTAGGCACATCATCATCAAAACAAAGCACCCGAAATAGACCTGAATTCCACCATGAGACCCCAAAGTCACCACAGCAACCCTCCTAGAATTAGGAACACCAAATAGTATAATAATCCAGGAAACTCCTTGCAACTCTACCCACTAGACAACACCCCAGTCCACCAAACCATCCGTACACCAAGACCAGACGACTCTAATCACCAAGAAAACACCTAGGCGACTCCCAAAACCACCAAACTGACGACCAACAGCTAGAAAAGAAACCAGTCTAAAGTCTAAGGCCTGTTATCCACCGTCATCAACACCACGCTACCCTGAGCCTACACACCAAGACACTAAACAACCCATAACGACAATAGAAATCAGATACCAGACCTACCCAGAAACTATGCCGCCGTCTACCAAAACCGAGCAGGACCCACGCTCACACAGAGAGCAGCACCAATAGCATACTAGAAATGAAAACTCCAGCACCCATGCTCCAAAACAAACTAAATCCTGGTCGAATAGGCTGCATACCCCAAATATATATATATATATATATATATATATATATATATATATATATATATATATATATATATATATATATATATATATATATATATATATATATATATATATATATATATATATATATATATATATATATATATATATATATATATATATATATATATATATATATATATATATATATATATATATATATATATATATATATATATATATATATATATATATATATATATATATATATATATATATATATATATATATATATATATTTATAGTTATCAATAGTATTAAGTATCATATTAGAATAGTACATTGGATTGGCTTGTGTCGTGTTCCTTGGATTAAGTGCAAAAATTTAGAAAATTACATGTTTATTGTAGTATGAATCATTTTGAAGACATTGGTTAAGCAGATAATCCAATTATAGTATTAATGGGTTATCACGATTGAGTTGAAGGATTTTATAGATGGGATAGTCATGAATGTGGTGATTGAATGATTGAATCATTATGAATACTCTATTGTTCTCTTTCAAAATTTTATCGTAGAATGTCTTCCTAAATGTATAACTTAAATAATGATTCAGTCGCAGAACTAAAGTTCTCATCTACATATATAAAACTCACTAACGTTTTAAGGTAAAGTGTTGAGTCTTTGACTGTTTTTCTGAGATATAATTGTCAAGCTAAAATAAGTACTTCAAAAGTCAATTGAGTTGTTTAAATATTGAAGTGGGATTTTTTTTTTCTCTTTTAAATAGGAGTTTTAGTAGTATATAAGTATTTCCTGAAAGTTTTCTATATGAAAATGTCTTGAAATTGACTTATATCATGTTATTATTTATTAGTAAAAGTTATAATATATGTCTATCTACTAGTAGGCTATGGTCATTAAACATTACCTTGAATGAAATTACTACCATTACTACATCAACTTCATCCATGCCTTGTTAAAACATTTGATTATTGGTATTGAGGTTTTGTGTGGCATAATTGTGTCTACCAATAACGTTTTCCAAACTCATACGATGATTTAGACTGATGCTTTAAATTGGTTGATGTAATATATAACGTTTTCTAAACATTTTATGTATGTAGTGAGACCTTAAGAATCGGGTGAGAGTAAAAACGATAGTCAACCTATTAGCCTGAGTTATTTAGTTTATAGATATTCTGATGAATTATACACTATAAGGGTCCCCTGTTATTGATTTTGATTTTTGTAAGCATCCAACTCTCATCATAATTAATATAGTATTTCATGTTTGTCATGGGATAACGACTTTAAAATCACTACTCTTTTGTAAAAAAAAAAAAAAAAAATTGTCTCCTCATGGCCTTCTAGGCAGTTACAAGACGAAGGATAAAATAATTCCTTGATGAGATAAAATGAGCATCTTGGCACGCATAAGATACAAGTAAATATTTTAAGTACTTTAGAGTATTTCATTGATCATCACTTATCCTGCTAGTGTTTTGAAATGATAACACTTATATGAGACTCCAATTGAAGCCGAATTTACATATGTTACTGTTTTAATAATGATTGGTGTGATATGTGGTAAATTAAGGTTGAACAGTGAATTCATGAAGATAATGTAGTCCTAATAAAAGTCAGAAGCGTTTCAAATCTAAATATTGAAGAGACAAAAATGAATATGTGAATAGTTATAACTTGAGAGATGAAGCGAGATAAAGAATTATGTCCTAAACAATTATTATACAAAATCATTATTATGCGATAAATAGAGTTAGATAATATTAGCATTGGTGTCAAGAAGTGTTTTGATTTGATGTTACTAAGTCATTAGATCGTAATAAGTATGTAATGAAAAGAGTTTTTGAAATTTTAACGTGTTTTGATACAATCATCTATGTTAAATTGTCATTTTTAAATTCTCATCTTAGGTTGAAGGGTAATCGAATCTCACTTATTTGCAAGGGAATAATTGTGATGTAAAACTTCAAGTGCTGCATTATTTTGTTAGTTTTGTGTTGTTTGCACTTTAGTATAGTGTTAGGATTGTTGATGTAACAGCCATATGGTTGAGATAACGGTGTTATAACAAGTTAGAGGTAGTGTCGTGATGAAAATGTTATGGTGTAGATTAGATTTTGTGAAATTATTATCGGTATCGCAACTTTATCAAACTTGTATATTTGATGACTGCATTGCTATTTATATTGGAAATTTTTGTGATGTATACATAAAATGCCAACTTTAGTACTATTGTTATATATGTACATGATGCATTACTTTAGTCATACATTAGTTCGCGATTTTATTTTGATAACTATACTTTCAACATATCTAGTCGTATGGTAAATGAACAACTGAAAAATTTGGGCGACCTTTATGTTGCCATTCCTGATTCTAAATCATTCTCATATTATCGTTATTAGAATGCGATATCATGATGGATAAAGGAGGGTATTGTTAAACAATAATGATATGTGTATTAGTATCATGGTTGTGAGCGTATAATTATTAGCTACGGTAACTTGCAAAAATGTGGTACATATAATTGGTCATATACTTGAAACATGTATTATGTTCGGAGTTATTAATTTGATTTGTTAATCTACTAATCGAGTCATGATGTATAATTTAATATGTTATAAAATTATTTGATCATGCATGATTAGTGAAAAGAACATTTCGTGTTAAGCAAAAAGTCAGGAGTATGATATGATGAGTAAAGTTAAATTGAATCAATTTGGGGTTGATAACCAATCATTTTTTTGTAAGAATCACGCATCCTTAAGTCTAGGGCGCTTAATGGTAATACGAGTTAAGTGTTGTGCAACTTTATACTCTTACTTTTGAGACTTTGTTGTTTTGATATTTTACCCCCATTTATGGCCTAAGTTACGATAGTTGAACGTTTCGTACATCGCAAGATTTTCACAAAGTACGGTCTTAGGTGGTCGTGTAGAAGTGGAAAAGTTGTTCAAAGAATATAGATAACAGGACGTTTCGTGTTATTACGGTCTTAGGTGGTCGTGTAGAAGTGGAAAAGTTGTTCAAAGTTGTTCAAAGAATATAGATAACAGGACGTTTCGTGTTATTACGGTCTTAGGTGGTCTTAGGTGGTCCTGCTAGTATTATTGACACCCATTGTTGTAGAATAAAAGATAATAATAATTATTAGAAAGATTAAGGTTGCGATTGTCATTAATGAAAATATTGTCGTGATTATAGTCGTTTGATGAGGTGGTTAGTTTTGAGCTTGGTTGTTATATTGATATGTTCAATTGTGATGCTAAATTATACGACTTTGACCCAAGTTATACGAATCGTCATTTATTCGTCAAACTACAAATTTAATTTATTCTTAATCGTTTTATTCTAAAACCTTGGAAAAGTAATAAATCATCACTACCATAAGTAATATGATTGATGATTTGGTGTAATATCATATATTATACGTCCCTAAACTTTCCCATTAGTAGTTTGATTGAAGCACAAGCATAGAGTCGCGTTAGTTCACTTGAACACATCTTTGTGTAGAATGCATTGGACTCTAATGTTATGGTTTGATTGGAATTGATGATAGTTCATGTGTGAACATGGGTTGAATTTATTACATGAGTGTGTTTAGAATGCGCATTAGTTTGAATTGAAACTTGTTCGGCTAATAGTGTAGTTTGTATGGAGTCCTTGAATGATGTGAAGTAGGCTTATTAGTCTTACTTTTAACGTGTATAGGTGCCCGGTTCATAAGAGGGGCTTAAGAACCTCTTTCGATGTGACTTTTGTGACTTATTATCTTGCAGTTGCAGGTAAGTACACGCAGTAACTAATCCTTGAATCTTGAATATGTTTTCTCTACGTGACAATATTATATGAGCTATGTTGGATATGGTCTGCTATTAAATATTATTAATTTAGTGCTACAAGTGGGAATCAGTCGTAGAGATAGTAAAGGATGAGTTCTGAAATCGCAAGATCAGAATGTTGGATTGTAGGAGATTGGAATGGGAATGAGTCCCCTTATTTGATAAGACATTAAGTTGGATATTTACTGTGACTCCACTGGATTGGTACCCCAGCTGGATTAGTTCCCGGAGGCATGGACCGTCTATATATGGTCGCTGTACGGGGGTATGATCATACTTTGCCATTGGGCGCCGGCATGGCCGTCACCGTCCTTGGCTGAGGTGCTGCCATGTGGGTCTTGCAAACCCCAATATGGTGGCCTCTAGTCACATAAGAGGATATATAAGAGCAATTGAAGAGATAGAAGACGGTGAAGATATTGAGAAGTATATTGAATTGAGAAACTGTTGCAGTAGAGGTTTAGACGTTTGGATACCTTCCTCGCCTTGCTTTGTCGAAATTGTTTATTGGTTACGTATGCATAATTTATTGTTAGTTACTGACGTGTACTGTTTGTTTCCTTGTTGATGGCTTGTCTTTGATGGCCCTGCTATGACACGTTGGTCTATGACCTTACGTTGAGCAGTAGGGGTATCATAGATAGCACTTGCAGGTTTTTAGAGTTTCTTTGCATTGCATACGGGGGGATGTGAGTGAGAACCTTGACGCGTGCCATATTCTAACTATTTTGACAATACAAGTAGTTTTGAATTGTAATTGCGTATGTTTTTGGTTTAAGGCGCGTGCCCTCCTTTCGATGTAATTTGTTCCGCTGCAAAGATTTATTTCGTTTCATATTTCGTTATAGTATCTTAAATGGCTAGTATAGTTGGTTATGCTTTTGTAAAACCCAAGCGTTTACATGGGAACCACGATCCATGCTTAGCATGTCGACAGAGGTTTTGGCGATGATCTTTCCGCCGTGATTGGGTTACAAGGCTATCAATGCCTCTTCTTCATGATTGTTTATTGTTTGTTTAATTCTTTTTATGCGTTAAAATTCAAGGCAGATGCTGCCGAAATTTTCGTAGGATTTTGTTGGAAGTTTTCTTATAACCCCTTTAATCAAACTTAAACATTATCTTTTTTTTTCTTCATTTTAAATTATTTTAAATGTAACACCCGAATTTCCTCCGTTCTCTTCCGGTTTTGGTTCCGTTCAGAGGGTCGGAAATTCAGGGGTGTTACAAAAGATGCATTAAATTTGAGGTGGCATACAGATAGGGTGAAGAAAGATCACTTGCTCACACATCCATCCGATTCTCCGTAGTGGAAAAGTATTGATAGGTTGTATAAGACTTTTGATCCTGAGTTGATTTTGGGTGGTAAGAGTCAGACTGACCCAGATGACGTCAAAGCATACGTTGAACGTGCTCTGAAACATTCATCTGCATTTAAACACACGTTCATTTTGGCCCCATACTATGAAAGGTGATTAGTTTTATTTTTGGAATTGAACTTATATTTTGATTGTTACTTATGTTCACCTATTCTCTATCTTGTTGATTTAAAATCGTGATTTTTGTAGTGTGCATTGGATGCTTTTGTTCATATGTCCTATGACGAATACGGTGCACGTCTTCGACTCATTAAATCAAGGGAAAGTCTTGCCTCTCAACATAAAATTCAAAGCTTTGTTGAATGTGTAAGTTTATAAAATGTCAACCAATTTCATTTAAGTGTTAATAAGTATTAAATAAATATTTATTCTTTCCTCATGTGTTTCAGTGTTATGAACAAAATGGGTGGGAAAATGAGATCTTATGTGAGAACCACATACCCGAAATAGAGAGCAGTAAAGGTACATATAACACCATTTGGTATATATTATTGTGTTAAATTAGTTAGAATTGAAAACAATTCTAAAATGTTTAAAATTAAGTGATAAGTTGCGTTTTTAAGTGTTTTGAATGATTTTTGTCACTTTCGCGCGTAAAATAGCTTAAATTTGGTTTGTTATTGAACCATGTGTACACCCATCAAATCAAGAGCATGACTTATCAACCCATGGTTCCATTCAAATGCATGACATAGCTTATGAGGAGCATATTAATCAAGTGGATATTAGTCAAGTGGACCAAAATAGCAATTGGAGCAATACAGCAGCCCAAACGCATAAAGACCATATAGAAAAGTGCATCAGCCCCTATGGCGACCAGCCTACCTTGCACCACCCGTAGAGCCACCACCAATGCATCAAACACTTGGACAAGGGTAGGAACAAGACCTTGCACATGGAACTAACCACCAAGGCCGAAGAATCCTCCTAGTGGTGCACACAAAGCTCTAAAATCGAAGCACATGGTCCCCCTGTCAACAAATGCACACGACAGCAGCTGGGATTTTAATTCCTTCTATTTTGGTTCTTTTTAAATGCCTTATGGGAGGCACGTGCCTATATCCATTATATTAGTTAAAATAGGCTATAAATAGATGAATTCTCATGTAAATAAACTTAGTATTTGACTCATTAGTAAGAGGTGCATTAGTTTTTGTTTGTGAAATTCTCTTTTCTGATTTTTCCTTGCTTGGTGTGTATTGTCTTCAATTCAGCCCCACAAAAGTGAAACACTTTCCTTTCTCTTTATTGAGGAACAATTAAGAGGGTAACCTTTATTTTTCATTGGGTGAAACTCAAGGAAGAGGGTGTGGAGTCCAAATCATGGGTTAGTGAAACTAACAAGCACGTGGACTGAGAGCTGTTTTAGGGACCAAGAATTGGTTTCTTGGGTTGTTTACTGCGCATCTTTTGTGAAGAATACTCAATCATTTTCCTTGCCATTAAGAGGGTTGATTGTGTGCAAGATCATGAATCCGGAGGACCCAATCTTGGTGCAAATTGGTATCAGAGCAAATAGTACGAGAGGGCACATACACCATTGTCGACAAACAAAATCACGAACTGCACAACAGATTTCAGAGGTCGAAATTCTTCAACAATTTTGGTAATATCTTTCAAACTTGCGTTTTGGTAATTCATCATTTCCTTAAATTTTAAACTCTATTCAATTTCTAATTGAAATAAACAAGCGTGTAAATTGCAATCTGAAATATTGATGCTTTCTGATGTTTTTCGAAACACTTGTGCAATCCGATTTTTTTTCCCTTGTGTTTTGTCCTTACCCATATAATATTACTGTGTAAATTGGTTCTCATTTGTGATACTATCCAAGAAATTAAATAAGAAACTAAAAAAAATAAAAGAATCGGCATAGCATTTTAAAAAAAAAAAAGATCAGCACCTACTGACCTTAAAGTGCACCTGTATTGTGCATATTGAGTGGGATTAGACTATTTTTCTTGTGCTTTGTTGTTACCCATATTAAAATTGTTTTTTAATATTATTTTCATCATGGTACCATCCAAGTAATTAAATCAAAATTCATAAAAAAAAATCAATTTCGTGTAGTCTTGGAAAAAAGGTTAGCACATCTTTGTGGTTCTTCTTTCTGATTTTTTTTTGTGCACTTGCTGACTTTGATCTCATTTGGTTCTATATTGTTGTTTCGTGCCTTATTAAAGAAAGTGCTATTAAGAAATTTTTGGTACCTTTTGAAATCACATCGAAATTTTTAGTGCACATTGGTAATACCCGCAAATTTGCTGTCAAGATCAACCTAAAAAAAAACCATGCACTGATTTGGTAATTAGCGTTTCTGATTTTTTTAAAAGAATTGTACACACTTGATTTATTTTTTGGAGGGAATGATCTTTTTGTGTAAGTTGATCTCATCATTATTGTACCATCAAATAAGTAAAAAATCAGAAGTAAAGAAGGATTTTTGTACAGCATTTGGAGGAACCAAGAATCTGATTTTTTTTGAGTCCTTTGTTGTTTTCTGGTTTGAATTTTCATATGATCAATATCTTCTGATTTTCATTTGCACATCTTCAAACTTTCTTGAACTCTAAATTTCTGGGGAAAAATTCAAGAATTTGAAATATAAATTGTTGTTGTCAAAATTGATAATAATCAGATTTCTAGAATTTATTTGCTGACAGTGACCGTGCACTTTGCTGTATTTCTTCAACTCACTGTTATTTTATTTTATTTTACATATTGTTATTTTTGTATTTTGCTTTGTTATTTGTTTTTCATTTCCATTAGTTGTTTTCGTAATCTATTTCGTTCTTTTATTTTTGTTGTCATTTGTCTTTCATATTTGATATCCGTTTTGATTCTGCTATTTTTGTTAATCGTTTTTGTCATTCGTTTTTTTTATTTTCGTGTTTCATTTTTGTTATTTTGTTTTTGGATATTTGTTTTCTTTGATTATTTGTTTCCGTTTCTATTTGCATATTTGTCTTCTGCTATTGGTTATTGCCAATTTCTTATATTGTGTTGATATATCTTCTCGTGCGTTGTCATATTGAGTTCTTGCGCTGTTAGAAAAACCATATTTTTTTCTTCTGTCTATTTGTGCCATTGTTGTCCTGGTATCTTAGCTGTAGAGACCTAGAATCATGGAGGATAGATTAGAGGCCATAGAAAAGGCCCTATATAGAGTGACCCAACTATTAGCCCAAAATGGATTAGAAAACCAAGAACGACCACTGGTTGCACCAAATGAGGACCATGAAGACCGAACGGTGAGGATAGACCTTAAAGACTTTGATGGACAATCTACCAAACCTGAGGTTTATATTGAGTGGGAAACAAGTTGGATAGGTACTTTGATTATAAAAGCACTCCCGAGAGACAATTCAAACTAGCTAAAATTAAACTAACCAAATTAGCTGCTATATGGTTAGAGGGCCTTCAGGAACAAAGAAGAAGGGACGATAGGGCTAATATTGAAACTTGGGATAGGTTGAAAAAGCATTTGAGGAGAAAGTACGTACCAAACAACTACAAACATCAATTGTACCTTCAGTGGAGTACTTTGAACCAAGGGGGGAAAAGTATAAGCGAGTATATCCAGGAATGGGAAAGATTGGTAGTTTTATGTGATATCAATGAGACCGAGGATTAAAGGTAGCTAAGTTTATAGCTGGATTGAGGGAAGACATTGGGAACAAATTAATCTTATTACCTAATCTAGACTTACAATTAGCCTTTAACATGGCCACCACTATTGACCAAGCTAAAAGAAAAGGGTCAAACAATAACTACCACAAAAATCCTAGGAATTTTTCACCTCGCAAGCACAACGATCTACCTAGGAAAAACAATAGTCCACCCAAGAGGTATGATACTCCACCTAGGAGAAACCATAATAATCCTTCCAACTCACCAAGAAGGGATGGTCAAAACTCTAGGACATCAGGAAAGGCAACCGTACCTCTAAAAAAGATAGTGTGCTTTAAGTGTCATGGTCATGGACATTATAAGGACGAGTGCCCTAATGCTAGAGCCTTCACCACACAGGAGTGGAGAGAAATTCCAGAGGATACTAAGCCTAAAGCCATGTTTATAGCCAAGAATGGTAGAGAGGAAGAGAGTTGGCCTTCAGTACATGAGGATGAACCCGAGGGATCCTATAGAGTGACTGATTCCAGAAAGCTGATCAGATATGAGGATAGTCCTGAGGAGAGTGATTCTGAGGAGGAAAGAGAAATAAGTGTGCCTGAGCATGATAATAAATAGTCTAATAGTAAGAAGAAGTCTACACACCACACTCGAGGAAAAATAGAGCAATCAAAGAGAAAATATTTTTCAGACTAAGTGTCGGGTAAAAGATAAGGTGTGTGACATGATTATTGATGGAGAGAGCGAATCTAATTGTGTGAGCTCAAAACTATTCCACAAATTAAAGCTATAAACAAAGCCTCATCCACGCCCTTACAAAACTTAAGTGGCTGGACAACAATGCTAGTGGTTCAGTAAAAAAGCAGTGTTTAGTAGGGTTTGCCATTGGATCTTACCAAGATAAAGTCCTTTGTGATGTTTTGGAGATGAGCGCTTGCCATATACTATTAGGAAGACCGTGGCAATATGATAGGAAGAGCGTGCACAATCGGTTTACCCACACATACACTGTTAGACATGAGGGAAAACTTAAGCACTTAATTCCCTTACCTCCAAATAAGAGTATACCACCATCTATTAGGAGTCCTGTTCATTTAATGATTAGGAAAGCCCCTGATGATCTTCCTAAGGATTCACCATTGATTAGAGGAATTAAGCACCAAGTAGACTTGATTCCTAGAACATACCTATCCAATAAACTCACATATAGGTCTAATCCCATAGAGACCAAAGGAATACATACAGGAAGTTTGAGTGAACACCTTAGAATAGCTAGTAAACCTTGGGAACATAAAAGCATGAATTTCTTCATGGCCTTACCTAGGACACATAGGGAAAGATCCTATCGTGATAGTAAATGATAAATCTTCCCAGATGGCCCATTTCATTGCTTGTACTAAGGTTGATGGTGCTACACACATAACTAGGTTATACTTTGCAGAGATTGTGAGGTTGCATAGGGTACCAAGAATGATTGTGTCTGACTGGAATAACAAAATTTCTAGTCATTTTTGGAGAACCCTATGGAGACTGCTAAGTACCACGTATAAGACTTTACGATCCGTCTCGAGGACACTAATAATCACAACTCTTAGATATTGGGACTTAAAGCTTAGCTGATAACCGGGTTTTCTAACGCGTCGTTATACGCTAGAGACCTTGGCTATGCAAACACATTTATAATCACCCAAAATAATACTACAATGAGTGTAGCGGTAAGTCGGGGGTCGAAACACAACGACAAGGGGTGCTAGACTAAAGAGTTGGTGTGGGAAAGGTAAATGGTTGGTAAGGAGATGGGTGAACTAAACTAATGATGAGAACAAGCAAGGAAAGAAAGCGGGCTTAGGTTAGGTCCATCCTAGGTTGGTCTATTAGAAATAGAGATAGGCTAGGTCGAGGGAGATCGAACGAAGGTCAATCGAGACACTCTAGACATCGAGGGGAAGTTGTTGACCTATAGTCATACGAACGACCCATAATCCCCCTCTGTCTCACAAGGGAGTGGCAGGACAAGATTCGACTCGAATATCAATCAATCAAACCAACATCAACCTCAACCATCTTCCCAAACATTAAACACAAGACCAAAGCCCAAAGATTTCTCTAACCCGAAACCCTAAAATCTACTCTAGCATATTGAAAGAGAAAGCAAGAAAGAAAGAAAGCATTAAAGAAAGCAATAAGAAAACCATGGAAGAAATGAAGAACAACAAGGCATAAATGAAGGAGATAACATAAAAGCAATAAATCTAGACTACAAAAGCATTAAATGAAAGCATAAAGGAAAGCATTAAATGACATAAAAACAATAAATGAAAGTAAACTTACATAAATGAAGAGGAAGAACAAAGTAAAGGAAAGCATTAAACTAATCTAGGGCCAAAATAGAGAAGAAAAGCATTAAAGATGATGAACAAGAGTAGGAGGGTTACTCCCTCTCAAGTCATGGGGTTTACATTCAGAGAAATGGGTATTTATAGCCCCAAAAGGATGTGCCCTAAAAGCTCTAAAAGAATCCTACGTGGCAAGCTAATCGAAGAAATCAATTCGCAGGATTTGCACAGCATTCGACCGAATGAAAGGGCAGATTCGCCCGAATGGGATTTACCACCTCAGGTTGATTTAGATAGGAGTTTTTCACATGTTGTTTCTAATCCAAGTGGTGTGGCTTCTGCAATACAGCTCTCTCATTCTGATTTAGGATAACCGGTAGTTTATGATACTTTCCAGGATTTTGATAGAGGTGGGGATAGCTTGAGTAGTCAGCTGAGGGATGGTTATTTTTTGGATATGCAGGGTAATGTTGGTGGAGGTATATTGTCTAATCTATCTAAGGGTGAATGGACTCTTGTGACTCATAAGCATTCTACGAAACGAATTGGTGACGGTGCTGGGAAACCTAATCCCATTAGTGCCCCATGAATTTCCTTGCGTGGAATGTTCGAGGCCTTGTATTATCTTTCAAGGCTAAAGAAGTGGGAAAGTTTCTGCTCACCCATAAAGTCTCTCTTGTAGGTATTTTTGAAACTCGTGTTAAGAAAGAGCTTATTGTGCACTCTCAAGTTCTTATTGCTCCCTCTTGGAAGTGGGTTGATAATTCTGCTCATTGGCATAAGGTTTGAATTATGGTGGGTTGGGATGACTCTAGATTTTGTGTGTCTAATGTTTGTGATCATCGGTAATTTATTCATTGTAAAATTCAGATCCTTGTTAGTGGAAAGTTCTTTTGGATGGCGTTTGTGTATCTGATGAATATTATTGTTGACAGAACGTCATTATGGCAAAAGATAATGCAGATAGGGGATTCTTTGTAGTGTCCTTGGCTGGTTTTGGGGGACTTTAATGCTGTGTATGATCCTTCTCATCGGGGTCATGGTAAGAAGGTTTCTACTTATGAAATGAAGGATTTTTTGGATTGTATTTCTTCTGTTGGTTGGATTCATCCTTCTTCTGTTGGTCATTGGTTTTCTTGGAATAATAAATGTGTCAATTCTGATGGGCGTGCTTCTAGGATTGATCATTGTTTTATTAATGAGGAGTGGATTCAGCAGGACTTTAGCACTTTTGTGCGTTACTTGAATCCTCATGTTTCTGATCATTGTCCTTTATTGGTTTCTTTTGCGCATGTTTCTATTCTTGGTGGTAGGCCGTTTCGGTACTTTTATTACTTGTCAAAGCACCCTGACTTTTTGTTGTTGGTTAGGCAAGCTTGGAGTTTTCCTTGCCGGGGATCAGGGCTTGTTTGGAATAAATTGCAGGCTGTGAAGAGGGTCTTGAAATCCCTTGATATGACTCATTTTCAAAATCTTCATGAGAAGATTCTGTTTTGGAGGTTTGAGTTAGACCAAATCCAGTTGGATCTCTAGGTCTCTCCTTTTTCTGTGTCTCTTCATCGTCGAGAGGTTCATGCTAGTGATATGTTAAGGGAGTGGCTTCGTATTGAGGAAGGTGGTTTGCGTCAGAAGGCTCGGATTTCTTGGCTTCATGATGGGGACTCTAATTCTCATTATATTCATAGTATTGTGAAGGAAAGGCGTAAGAATAATCGTATTGATGTTTTAGTGGATGGAGGTAGGGGTGATGTTTCTGATCTTGATGCTATTCGAAGTTCAATTACCCTGTTTTATCAAAATCTTTTGGGGAAACCTGCTACTTCCCTTAAGGGTATTGATCTTCAGGCTATGCGTGCTGGTCCTCAACTTTCTATGTCTCAAGCTCAGGATCTTATTCAGCCAGTTAGTAGAGTGGAGATTGATGAAGATATTTTAGCTATTGATGAGTCGAAGAGTCCAGGCCTTGATCGTTTTAGCTCTCAATTTTTTCATGTAGCTTGGGATATTATCAAGGAGGATGTTTATCTAGCAATATCTCAGTTCTTTCGTGATGGTGCTATGTATTCCCTTATTAATGTCACTTTGCTCACTCTTGTTCTGAAGATTGCCCATGCCTCAAGTCCGAAGGACTTTCGACCTATATCTTGTTGCTCTGTGCTTTACAAAATTATTGTGAAGATTCTTACGGCTAGGCTGTAGAAAGTTGTTGCTTATTTGGTTAATCCGGCCCAATCTGGTTTTATTCCTAGTAGACAAATTTTGAATAATATCTTACTTGCTACTGATCTTATTCGTGGTTATAACTAGGCCTATGCTAGTCCCCATTGTATGCTTAAGGTTGATATGGCAAAGGCTTATGATTCTGTTGAATGGTCTTTTCTTAGGAGTATTATGCAGGAAATGAGTTTCCCTAGTCAGTTCATTGATTGGGTAATGTGTTGTGTGTCCTATGTGTCATATTCTATTTTGATTAATGGTATGCCAGTGTTCCTTTTAGAGCGCAGAAGGGGCTTTGTCAAGGGGACCCTATGTCTCCTTTTCTTTTTGCTCTTGCAATGGAGTATTTTAGCAGATGCATGAAACCTAAGAAAGGTGACATTATTAAGTTTCATCCTAAGTGTAAGTGCTCGGCAATTATGGAACTTTTATTTGCTGATGATCTTTTGGTCTTTCTTAAAGCTGACCTGCCCTCTTTGTCTGCTTTGAATCTTGTCTTGGAGGTTTGGTCTCTGACCTTTCGATTAATAAAGCCAAGAGCACCCTTTATGTTGTTGGTGTTAGTGATGATATGAGTTCTAGGCTTGTTCAAGCTAGTCAGGTTTCTAGAGGTCTTTTGTCTTTTCACTATCTTAGAGTTCCTTTATCTTCTAAGAGGCTTTCTATTCAAGATTGTTCGGTGTTTGTGGAAAAAATTACGAGTTGCATTACTCATTGGGCTACTTAGAATCTCTTTTTAGCTGGTTGAATCCAAATTGTTCGTAGTGTGATTCAGAGTATGCATTCCTATTACGCTCAAATTTTAATTTTGCCTTCCAAAATTATCCAGATGATTGAAGTTGTGTGTAATAACTTCATTTGGAATGGTGGTCGAGATTCTAAGTCTAAGCCTCATGTAGCATGGACTTTTGTTTGTCTCCCTAAATCGTGTGGAGGTCTTCATTTGAGCCGCTTAGATCTTTGGAATAAGGTCGCCATGTTAAAGAACCTTTGGTCCTTTGCTCATAAGAAGGATAGACTTTGGATTCGTTGGATTAATGATTATTATCTCAAACATTCTGATGTTTTTATTTTTGTTGTTCCTAGTACAGCTTCTTGGATACTTGCGAAGATTTTTTATAGTAGGCATTTGATTGGTAATCTTCAAGAGTTAAATGCTTGTGCCCCTCATGGTCGATTTAGTATGAAGATTGCGTATAAGAAGTTACTTGGCCAACATCCTAAAGTTCCTTGGAGGGCGATTTGGTGCAATACAAAGCAACCCCAAGGAGTGTGATTTGCATATGGCAAACTATTCTAAACCGGCTTCCTACCATTGATAGACTGCGTCAATGGGGTATGTCTTGGGATCCTTTATGTAAGCTGTGTAATAATGCTTTAGAGACACGTGATCATTTGTTTGGGGATTGTGAGTTTATTCGGAAGGTTAAAGCCTTTTTTTGTAGGGACTTTTCTTGGCCGTCCTCCTTTAGCCATGATGTTCGTCTTATGAATCAGTTGAGTAGAAAGAAGCACAATACCTAGGCTCGTGTTATTACTATGTTGTGGGCAGAGATCCTTTATTATACTTGGTTTCAAAGGAACGTCAAGATCTTTGGAGGGAAGAGTATGGATGCGCATCAAATTGGTCGGATGGTGATTTTCAATGCTGTCGCTCGTCTCTCTAATAATTAGAAACAAATGTTTCTTATGTAATTGTTGTTTTGTTTCTTTGTTTGGTTGTTTAGTTGTTTGGTTGTTTGTATGACTCTTTCCCTTTTGTGGGTTTTGTTACTCCCCCTCAGCGTTTGGGGAGTGTGCTTTTGGTAAAAAAATCTTTAATTGCCAAAAAAAAGGTTGTTTTTTATTGTAATCTAATGCTAGTAAGAAGTGTTCCAATTAAACAATGGGAAAATTCTAAAATTGATGTTAAGTAAACTAGAAATGTTGATTTTATTAGGTGACTATACATGTTAAATCCATTGTCTCAACAAAACCATGAGATGCATTTAGTTGGGATAAACATCAAATCGATTATGAATAGTTTAGATGTCAGTAATGTGTATGAGATACATATATAAATTATGTTACATTTGCAGTGTTCTTCAATATAATACAAGATTCATGATTATCTTTAAAGTATTGTACTTATTCATTTAATGATGGTTTAGAATTAAATAAAGTCCAATTATGAATAATAAAGTCTATATAAGTTGTTGGATGTGATCTGATGCAAAACAAGGACTGATTAGGGCCTTGGTGTTGCAGAGAATTCAGTGAGTCCCTTGGATGGTTAACTGATTTCACAAAAAATTCCCCAAAGGCACAAGAAACCCTTCGGGTCACAAACAATTCCAAGAAACAGGTTCTTGGTTTTCAGGTGAAAGCTGACTAATCTGACTCCTTGCACTGGTTGGAAATGGATATAACCAGACCTTCCAGGCCTTGGTTTGGAAGTCCCTTAAGGAGTGCAAGTTTCTTCACAACTTACAACCCTTAACGGCCCGTTTGGTTAGTGGTACTAAATGGTGGAAATGTGAATGATTTATAGTGTAAAATGTCACCAAAACTTTCATGTCATTCTCATAGTAATGAAACTTTGATCACAAAAAAATTTATTTATTTGTTCACAAATTTCCATTACCTCCTAATACCACCTCTCACATTGGTAATGCATTGAAATGGATTTTATGAAAAAATGAGATGATTGAAGGTTGTCAAGCATAGTCATCAAGATAGTCAAAAGATTTTTTAACCAAAACTACACTAGTTTTTCATTCCCATTGCCACAACTTATTACCACCTACCAAACGGGCCGTAAAAGTCCCAAAGTTGTTTGGAAAGTTTGAACACAAACTCAAAACAGAAAACAATTTCTGAAAATACCTCAAGTGTATTATTGATCATCAAAAACTGAGTTTACAAATGGGGAAATTCCACCCTTATAAAGAAAATAACAGCCCTAACGGTATTCTTGAATCTAAGCCTTAAAGTTCTCACGTGACACCCCATGTGCCACTTAAAAAACAGAAAAGAAGGCCAAAATAACAGAAGAAAGGCTTAAGTCCAAAACGGCTGCAATGTGGTCTGGCAAGCCTCCTTCGGAGGCTCTTCTAGGGTTCTCTATACACAACTAGCAGGGCTCTAGGGCATTGGCTTCTTGGTCCATGTGCAAAGATTACAGAATCACCCTGGTCTGGCCCAAGGTCAACTGGTGGCCAGTTTGTTCTGTCTCTGCTGACTTGTAGTATGTTTGTCTGTTTAGGCTTGTTCTTGATTCTCCTGGGTTGTCTTTGGCTTGTGTAGGCTTCACACACCATCTGTGGGTGTGTGTTGAGTCTTTGGTTGCCTTGAGGTCCCTTAATGTTCCCTTATGAATGGCTGGTGCAGGTGTCAAGGTCCTAGTTCCTTGATGAGCTTATTCTATTCCTGTGCTATGCTCCTCTGCCCCTGGACTTGTGTGTTTTTCGGAAACATTTGTTTCATGATCTAACAAATAAACCCTATAATGTAAACTAGAGAACTTAGATTATTTTAGGTCCCTTGCCAGGTAGTTGACTTTGACACGAATTACCTAAATTGTAACAATGTTGTTGATGGATGATCGCGTTCATAGATCATAGAGACATTGGATGTTTAGTCAATCACATTGGTAAAGGTGGAGTATCTCTATTTGGACATGATTCGTTTCGAGTTAACATACAAAGAGAATCCTTAAACCCGAGTTTCTTACTAACTTCATATGTGAGAATTATTGTTCTTCGATGCAGTCTAACGCCACGCTGTGAATGGGGCTATAAGGAAACTCAAAAATTTTATGAATCATATAGCGAATAGAGGAGTGATAAATCGGTATTGTCATACCCTTTTGCGGTTATTAGTCATAGGCCACTCAGAGAGCTGAAACTGTAAATGCATGACCATGCTTAAATGAATTATGGAGATCATCATTCGCTTTTTTCATCTCATGAGTCTTTGGAACATGATCAGACCAAATAAGGATAATAGTTGTTCTTACCTTATGTTTGATTAAGACTCAAGTGTAGATTTGAAATTCGCAACTTGTTGGTGCAAGTGAGAGGTAGTGGGAGGAGTCCTATAGTTCTAGTAAACTTGTTTCATGAACAATTGGGAGATTCATTAAAATGTTCAATAATCAAGTGAATATTTTGTTAGTCGTTAAATGTTATTAAGTGAGTATATAAAGAGACGTTAACTTAGTGGATATTGATTAACATTTATGTTTTATTAGAGACCAATAAATGTCACTGAACCGTTATTTGATAATGGTACGAGCTTAATGTCGCTAAACCTATTGGGTCACACCATATCAACGTGTGAGATCATTTTGTTTGTACCTATATTAGTCTAGGTTCATCTTACTATTCTAGCTGGACTAAAAATCATTTATAATCTCACTATTTAATATAATGGTTATATCAAGTAAATAAAATAAGAATGTAACTGCCTAGCAATAACCTTTAATGTTTTTATGAGACTCTTCAAACCCCTAATTAAGCTAATAAGCATTATTAGGGGTAACCGACACTCATATAGAATGACATTTCCAAAATCGTTAAAAAAAAGGGATATATGTGTTTTCATAAAAAATATAGCTTGAGCCACACACAGTAGGTTCCGTGGGTTTTTTCAAAGAAAATTTCAAGAGCAATTGTGAGTAAAAATTTAAGGTTTGCATACACACAAAATTAGTTTAAGAATTGTTCTTAAACATCGTACTAGTATATAAGATCTCGCAAAATGTTCTGGGTGGACTATAGTAGAGGAACATCATTTGCGATTCTTTTCTCGTGGTTATATTTTGCTAGTGAATTCACGTTACGAAGGTATAATTTATCATCTCGATATTTACTTGTTTCAGTTCATGTCAATAATTGGGTCTTGAGAAGGTTTTAGTTTTCCGCATGTTAAAAGTTAATAGTACTAGAACCTTACAGAATCATAATTCATAAAACATGTTTTGTTCTTAGTTGAGTCGACATGTTCTTGTTGGATGTAGAGAAATTAAGGGAATGAAAAACCGGGATTTCAAAGGATGGAGAATCTCTTATTTGGATAACAAAAATTAAGGGAAGAGATTTTTAGAGGAGAGATTTGAATGAAAACATGAACAAGTTTGTTAATAAAATAATATCTCCTAAGGGAGAAATAGTTAGAGAACCTCTCTAAGGACCTGACTAGGGATAAGGATAGTTGGAGACGTTATACCCATGTTTTAGACTTCTGATTTCCTTTTTAGAGTACCTTCTGGGGTTCTAGTCCCCTTGTTGTTTCTCTTTTTTTATTGTTAGTAGTAGTTAGGGGTGAAACTTATTCGGATTAAAACCGCAAATCGAACTAGGCCAAACCGAATAACAAATATGGTTTGGTGATTTTTAAATTTGGTTTGGATTAGGTTTGAAAATTCAAAAACCGAAATATTAAGGTTTGGATTAGGTTTGGAATTTTCAAAAACCGCAAACCGAATTTCTAGACCGCAAACCGAAATATTTAAGAAATTACATATAGCCTACTAACATTAATGCATTAGCCCAAGCCCAATACAATCTATACCTAAAAAATTGAAAACCCTAACCCTTGATAATACATGTACTACCGCAGTCCCACTCCCACACTTGTTTAGTATTTTGCAAGATTTTTTATTTTGAATGACTTAATAAGACATTATGTTTATTATTATTAATCTTGTATGAATTGCTATTGTCTTAATTATTGTAATTGTAGTTTAAATTGTTATTCGGCCCAAAAAGAAAAATTCGGTCTAGGAAATTCGGTCTGGGTGGTTTGATTTGGTCTACAAATAAAAAATGCGATTCGATTTGGTTTGATCTAGAAACTAATTTGGTTCTATTTGGTCTGAAAATATGGAGACCGAATAAAATATGGTTCGATTTGGTTTCGATGAAAGTCCAAACCGTAGACCGAACTTTCACCCCTAGTAGTAGTTGTATTCTCTTTTTAGTTTTATAATTGTTTTTACGTTTTTATCTATTGCATTTTATTTATCTCCTTCGACGCAGGTGATAAAATTTAAAACAAAGTATAATAATTTGGTTTAGGTTTAAGAATCAATTCATGCGGTTCATTCTTATTCAGCAATTAAAGAGAGCAAATGCCCCTATAAATACAAAAGATATGCCATGAAATAGAGAAACTAAATATTACAAATATCATAATTTCCTAAATACTTAAAATATTATTTTAGATTAAAATCAAAGATATTCTGCTAATTATTCTTTAAATATTGTTTATGTTCTACAAATTATTCTCTAAATATTGTTTATATTCTACTAATTATTCTCTATATTATTTATTATTTCCAACACTCCTCCTCAAGTTTGGTCTTGGGATCACCGAGACCGAACATGAAAATAATATTCTTCAATGCTTTTAAGCCAATTGCCTTGATCAGAAAATCCGCTAATTGATCTTTTGATTTTACATAGGACATTTTGATATTTTTCCGGCAAAATTTGTTAAAATTGATTTTCAAATTTTTGAGTTTGGGTAAGAAAATTGGTAAAAAATTTAAATAGGTTGAATGAAGAAAATTAGTGTTGCAAAAGGGTGAAAGAATTGAATGGGAAAACGTGGGTTTGGGTTGGGAGTTTGTGGGTTTTTGTTTTTTAGCTATTGTTATTGTGATGTTTAGGATATAGAAATTTTGATTTTTTGGTATGATTTGGTCTCCATTTTCTGGATTTGGAGTCGAATCTTGCATTTTGTTGTTTATTTCTAGACTTAAGAGCTTTGGATTTAGAATATTTGTTTCTTGGTTTTCTTGGATATAGAAATTAGTCTTGCCACCATTCCAATGATCCACCGGAGCGAGGCAACTTTTTCGTTCTGGAAGTCATTACTTTGCCAGAATGATGAATTTTCAAATTCTGACCGGCATTCTTCCCTTTTTCACTCTCGCTTTTGCACCAAGAACGGGTCCTCCGGACTCTCGACCTTGCACACAATCAGTCTACTAAATCACGTAGAGGATGATTCACTCAAACTCACACAAAACAACCACCAATCACCCCAAGAAACCAATTCTTGGTTTTTAGGCCAGCCTTGGTCAACCTCTATTTTGGCTTCACTCACCAACGAGAAATGACCCCACACACCCTCCCTCGAGTTCCACTCAAATAAGGGAAGATGACACTCTAAATTGTTCTACAATTAGAGTGTAGAAGTGCTCCACAAGTTTTTGCAAAGTTGAGATTGTAATGACAAAAACACACACAATGAGAGGAATGTAACTTTGAGGAAAATGAAGAGAATTCTTATTAATCACCAAAACTTGATCAAATCCATATACATGAGAGGTAGCCTATATTTATAGGTTTCTAACTACTTAATGGCTAATACATCACGTGCTTAGAGCATGCATTATTATAACACAAAAATCAGAAATAGAAAACTATGTTGTTCATCAGTACACTGCCTGCTGACTAGGGCACCTTATGCACAGATTTCAGAGCGTTGTATGCACTATTATCATGGTTCCTGGACCTTTATGGCTAGGCCCATGTATAGAGATGACATCCCCATTGTTGGATAGGTCTAGATCTTCATGGTCAAGGCTTGGGTAATGCTGCAAGGTGGGCTGGTCAACTTATGTTTTGTTGTACTGGTATGATCTGTCTGATAGGGGAACCTTCAGCTCCTTTTCTTGGTGTCTTACTGTGATCTATAGAAGTTACTTAAGGTGTTGATGGAAAGGTCCATGTACCAAGATTCCATAACTACCCTTGGAGTCCTCAAAGACGCACGCATTAATTCTGAAAGTAGCTCCCAAGGTAAGCTGTTCGCCTTAATTGAGCTGCTGGGTCTGTTGATTCTTTTTTCATGATCTCATCATCTTCTTGTCTTCCCTAAGCTTTTGTTGGGTCTTGAATGTGTAAGAAACATGCAGCATGTCAAACATGGTGCAGCTTTCGTCAGTAATACGCCCAAGAAGGGTGGAAATCCATGTTCAAAATTCATAGGCACTAGAAGTGTAATAAATAGCAGCATCGGATATGATGGTGTCAAGGGTGTAAAGTATCCATGACATCAGTTGTGCATCATCTACTTTCCATTGCGAGTTTTTGTTTTATGGAGGGACGGCAATGATATGATTGAGTAGCCACCAGTCTTTTACATCTTGTTTAATCTCATTACAACACTTAGTGTAATTTGTAAAGTTCAATTTTTCCTCTAGGGTGTGTTTGGATTGAAGAAAATAAAGGGAAAGGAAAGGGAGGGATTTGGAGGGAGGAGGTATCCCTTGTTTGGATAACAAATTGGGAGGGAAGGGATTTGGAGGGGATGGATTTGGAAAGAAAATTTGGATCTTTTGTTAAGAAGACAATCTCTCCTAAAGAGGAAAGATTTGGAAGGAAAACATTTTCCTTCCTTTTTCCCTTCCCTTTCCTTCTAAACAAACAATATACACTTTCCCTCCTTATCCCTCCCTTTCCTTTCCCTTTCTTTCTTTCCCCTTCCCTTCCTTTCTTTTCTCTCCTAACTTGCTATCCAAACATAGTGCTAGGTAAGTATGGATCTTTTGATTATATGTTTGGATTCTTTGTATCATTCGTTCCAAAGACATCATTATTTCAGGCTTAAATTTTCTTTTTGGTTTGGTTTAGTTTTGGTTTCTATTGTTCTAGTTAGTCTTGAATGCCGTGGCCGATCATTGGTCCCCGGAAAACACCATCGGCTCTGATACCATGATAAAATTAATAATAAACTATAGTAATTTAGTTTAGGTTTAAGAATCAATTCATTCTAGAGATGGCAATCCCGTCCGGATTCGACCCTAGTCCGACATAATCCGACTACGACCCTGAAGGGAATTCGACTTTGAATTTGACTTTTTCACCAACATTTTGTTTCCTTTAAACCACTAGACGTGACTAATTTAAGCTCTCTCTCATACTAATTGTAATTTTCGATTTTGAAAAACTACTTGGTATTTTTATTTAGATTAATCAATCACAATACAACAAATCAGGTCAAGAGAAATAAAATACGCCGAATCAAAATGCAGCTGGTCAGCTGGTCTTGGGTGAGACCATCTCAAATTGAGACAAGAGAGGGCCACCCAATTCGTGCGCCTTATATGCTTTCTCTCTTTTTTTTCGTTTTCTGGGCATTTTTCAATTTTAATCTTAAAGATATCAATTTCAATGTAAAGTAGTACTTAAACATGTCAATTAAAGTAACAATTTCAATTTAAACCTATAAGTGATCAATTATGACGTTAAAGTGATCAATTTCTACCTAATATATTGTTACGTTTCACAATTTTAAAAGAAGTTATATACAAATGGTATTATTCAATCATTCTATGAATGAATTTCAAACAACAAATGAATGGTCAATAAAACTATCAATAATTAAATTTGAACTAAATACTATACAATATATCAATACAATTTGAATACTTATTTTTAACGATAATTATAGATTAGAAGTTCAAAATTGAGTTAGATTATAAAATATCATTGTCCAATTATTTGTCATAATTTAACTATTAACTTAATCAATTTGAACTAAAACCTATACAATATCTTTATAGACTTTGAAATACTTATTTTGAAACCGATAATTGGAGCTTATACGTCCAAAATTGAGTTAGATCATAAAATATCAAATACTTAAGTAGAAAATTGATCAATTTAAAGCCACAATTGATCACTTATAGGTTCAAATTGAAATTTTTATTTTGAAGTACTACTTTACATTGAAATTGATATCTTTAAGGTCAAAATTGATACCTTTAAGGGCAAAGCGCGCGTATAGTACACGCGCCTAACAATGGGTCGGCCCATATCTCGTGTTAGAGTATGACGGTCTCGGCTAAGTTTTTGTGATCAAAATGCGAGAAAATTTTGTTAAATTGTATTATTAGGTCTATTCTCTTATTTAACTTGAATTCAAAGTACATATTTTTTTGTTAAATTGTATTTGAAAAATATATTTTGTTAATTTTGTATGCTTTAAATCATTAGTACAAAATCACAACGATACTGTTTGAGAATAATCCGACTCCGTTGGAGGTCCGAGAGTCCGAGTCGGGGCAAACTTGGAGTATGCATAATCCGACTCCGAGTGGAGGTGGACTAAAAAAAACTCCGACTATTATCCGGAGCAAAGTCGGAGTAAGTATAATCTGAGCCGAGTCCGACCCATTGCCATCCCTAATTCACTCGTTTCATTCTTATTCATCAATTACAGAGAGTAAATACCCCCTATAAATACAAAAGATATGCCATGAAATAAGGAAACTAAATATTACAAATATCTTAATTTCCTAAATACTTAAAATATTATTGTAGAATAAAAACAAAGATATTCTACTAGTTATTCTCTAATATTGTTTATATTCTACTAATTATTTTCTAAATATTGTTTATATTTTACTAATTATTCTCTAAATATTGTTTATCATTTCCAATAATGTTTCTCGAGCCGAGGACTCCTTTTGGCCACGCTCTCCTATATGGGTATGAGTTGTCGCCGTCCTTTTCTTCCGAGACCGTGCTCATAGTTTTCTATGAGGGTAGGATGATGATGATGATGTAGAAAAGGTTGGAGGGAAAACACTTATTTTCATCTCTTTTTTCTTCTAATTTGATATTTTAATATTGTAAGGAAAGATTGTCCGGATTCCAAAATTTCCAAAGGTTGCAAGATTTATTTTGTTTTTATGATCCTACTGCCTACATCTCTAATCTAGTTATAAACGTACAAATGACTAGATTTTATATTTTCAGGAGCATATCAATCATAAAGAATATCATAAACAGTCGATAAAGCTCAACGTTATTAGGTTTGTTCATATTTGCAAAGCATACAACAATCCGAAAGCCTTAATCTAGCTGAAACACAATTGTTGAAAATGAATATTCTCCAAGTACAAATGCTTAAAATGAGTTTCACTATATTAGCTCAAACACTGGGCTTTCGAGTTCCCACACGAGTTTCACAAGCCTTAACCGAAAGCGAACTATCCTTTATTGTGTTTTTTTTTTTTCATTTTAAAAGCTTAGACATTGTCTTGCTTTTGTTCGCAATTAGTAACAACGAGCAACGTTGTGGCTCGTGGTGATAGTTCTTTGCTGTTCACAAGTTCTTCTCTTGTTCGCTGCGAACATCGAACAAGCCTTGAACTCAGGCTTGGAAATAGAGAAGGTTTTGAGAATTTAAATTTTCTGAAATTCCCGTCATCATCATCATCATCATCATCATCATCATTATACCCGGTGTATCCCGCCCATAGAAAATTATGGCCAGGGTCCGGGGAGGGAATAACGGCGGCAACTCATACCCATAAAGTAGAGCGCGGCCAAAGAGTCTCCCGGCTCGAAATAGAGTAAGGTAAGATTCAGAAATCCATTTTTGAAATTAAAAAAAAAATAAAAATAAAAAATTCAATTTTTTCGTTATAACCCGTTCTGACTAGTTCTAATTTATTGGGTCTAGAGGGAAGACACTTGATTTCCATCCTTTTCCTTTCCTTTCGCTTCTAAACAAACAAGATATACACTCGCTCTTCTTACCCCTCTCGTCCCTCCCTTTCTTCCCTTTTTCTTCCCTTCCATTCTTTCTCTTCTAATTTACTATCCAAATATAGCGTAAGGAAAAATTGTGCAGATTCCAAGATTTCCAAAAAAGCAAAGATTTGATATTATCATGATCCTACTGCCTACATCTCTAATCTAATTATAAACGTACAAATGACTTGATTTTATATTTTCCAGGAGCAAATCAATCAAAAAGAATAGCCTAAACAATCGATAAAACTGAACATTATAATCAGGTTGATTCATATTGGTAAAGCATAGAACAATCTGAAAGCCTTAATCTAGCTGAAACACAATTGTTGAAAATGAGTTTTACTATATTAGCTCAAACACTGGGCTTCCGAACACAAGTTTTATGCTATGATGATAATAGTATTGAGAAAAAACTGACCTAACTATAAGGTGCAGTGAGAAACTGGGATTATTTTGAACAAGTAAACAATAAGACGATCTTTGTACATGGGTTATCAGTAGACTTCAACGTTCCACTGCTCCGCCTTCTTCAATTGCCTCTTGTATTCAATCCAATCGATCCCTATAAAAAATAAAAAAAATCAACAAGATATTCATTAGAATTACTTGGAATGAGTAAAATGCATTACGTACCCTCAGCAGCAGCCAATGGAACCATGATATCATCGATTCCTTTCTCCATTCCCTTGAGTCCACACATGTAGACGTAAGTGTTATCTTTCTTGAGCAATTCCCATAGCTCCTTGTCGTATTGTGCCATACGAGTTTGGATGTACATCTTCTCTCCTTTCTCGTTAGTCTGCTCACGGCTCACAGCAAAATCTAGCCTGAAGTTTTCTGGAGCCTTCTCTTTCATCTTTTCAAATTCCTATAAACATTATTTACAAAGTCAATGAGTACCAAATATGTATTGATCTTAAAAGATTAAGATGAAGATATAAATAAAGATGCAAATCACCTCTTTGTAGAGCAGAGAGCTGCTTGTGGGTACACCCAAAAACAGCCAAGCCAAGCCGTTAAACTACAATCATATATCAAGGCCACTCATTAACCAATAAGTGAAAAATGAATCAGAAGCACACATCAATGTTAAGGAATAAACTCACCTTGTAATCATCATGCTTTTCGAAGAACATCTTCCACAAGAACGAACGAAAAGGAGCAATTCCAGTTCCAGTTGCAAGCTACATTTATCGATTCAATAATCATTATACATGAATATTGAAATGAATCTTTGTAAGTTACCAATTCCACCGTTTTTACACAAAGTGACAAGTTTGAAAACAGAAGATACCATGATAATAGTTGCATTAGGGTCTTTAGGCATCAGCATCTCCTTTCCAACTGGCCCTGTTATCTTCACTTCAGCACCGGGTTTCAAGTCACCTGCATACAGTACATGAGTGATGAGCTGAAAAGATCACATGAGAATATGAGATAGGTTAATTTAGATCATCTAAGCTATTCCATTATGTGAACAATTTTTACAAACGTTATCAAGACCTTAGCACCTTCACCACATGTCTATGAGATCATCTTAGCAATGTAGATCGTAATACAGCGCTAGATAATGAGATAAGGCACTTGCTAATTGTGATAAGAATTCAAATCCTTACATAAGTAGTTCGAGCAGACTCCCTTGACTATTTCTCCAGCCTCATTGGTGTAAACAAGTCGTTTTACACACAGCGAAACCTGTGAAGGAATGTAGTGAGAGATATACAGATAAAATGACTAAGGAAAACCAATAAAAATACTTCAATAAGTTGGGGAGAAAAAAAAGGCATTTCAACCGTCTTTTTTATCATCCTTCCTTACCTATCTACTCCTTGCCCATTTGGCCATGCACAAATGTCAAAGATCATCAAATAACTTAACTACGCAATTCTATAAAATTTTAAAATAAAAATAACTAAGTAGCAGGAACCATACAGTTTTAGAATCACCGAAATCACCAAGGGCACTGCTGGCAATTGAGTACAATCTCAACTTATGAGGCTTTCCATTCTTGTCAACACCATCGGCAATGACTCCAATAGACTGCCCCTCTCTGTAAGGAACCTCTCCTACACAAGATACCCAATTCATAGTGTGATTGAAAGTAGAACTTTCAATAAGATCATTATCACATACAGCCTTTGTAAGTCAAAAGGAAGGTAAAGATGGACTATAAAGCCGAAGTAATTATGATAGGAATACCTTCATGGGAAAAAACCATGTGCCAAGTCTCCCCAGGAGCATCATCCCCAGTAATTTTAGTGTTAAGAAGACACCTTCCAACGTAAGGTTCTTTAGGCTTAAATTTGTTTAAAACAACTCCTTCCTCCATTTTCTTAGAATGCTTCTCAACTTTTGCAGGAGGAGCTGCCACATCTGAGGTCACTTGGGCTCTAATGGCATTGGCCCCCAGTTTACTAACAACAGATACATTTCTGTGGTACAAAGGAACCTGCAATACCCAATACCCAAACCAAATCAAATTATAAGCATTCTTGTCAAAAGAAACAATATAATAATGATGGGAGTTACCTTTACCTTTTTGTAGCTGATCTTGTCGGTAGAGATGATAGAAGAAGTTCTAGAGGAGAGACTTGATGACTTGGTTGTTGGTAAAGAAACTGCAGCAGTGACTGCAGCAGCCATGACTAGCTATGTAAAGGGATCGGAAGAAGAGATAACAATGTATATTGTATGAGGAAACAGAGAAATAAAACAGAAAAGCTGAGCCTGATGAGTAGGATTAGTTTTAAGTGAATGATGGAGCCTGGAGGAGTGGATTATGTATTGGCCATTGGGTGGAGGAGGTTTTTGGAGGAAATGCACTGCCTTCTATCTAGATAAGTTTATTAAAAATCTTCAATCTTTTCTAATTTCATTTATGGGTCCCACTCTCCTTTATTTTTGTGGCTAATTGCTCTTTCTGCTTTTCATTTCTTTTTTTTTTTTTTTTTTTTTTGGCTTGATTGTATGTGCTCAAAAAGACACTCTCCTCCCTTTCCATTTTCGAATGTTCATTTCCAGTTTTCCTTTTACTGCTCCTTAATTAATTGTACCGGTGTTTTTATTCAGAGGTTAAGTTAGAGATCTCTGCAGCCTTCCAATAATGAAAAACCCTCAACCACGACACTAATTCATGATTTTGTTTTACCTTACGTTTGATTAACCGACTTTCAAATGATAAAAAATTGTCGCAAGCTGCAAGCCCTATCATTGTTTATTTGAGTGGAATGTATCGTGTATGATAATAAAGTCAATTATCAAATAATAATCAATTCATTTTAATTATTATTAATGCTAATCCCGAATAATGCATGAAGATGTTGAATTGAAACATATTCTTCAGTAGGTTCATTGGTGATTATATTTTAGGCAAAATGTTCATTCACATTCTTTATTCTCTTCATCGAATTATGTACCATATATCACCCATTAAAAAGGCATACGTTTCTTGTTCCGCAATCATGAAAGTCCAAACTTGAAAAGATATTTAAAGGCTTCCTTAATAAAGTAAAGAAAAAAAGCTTTCTAGCAAATTGAAGGCCTTGCTTGATTTGAATGTCTAACTTCTAAAACAACTATACATGGGCTGAAGGGCATAAACTAACATCTCTCTCAATGCTAAAATAACATCTAACTGTTAACTAAGAGGTGTTAATATAAGGGATCTAAAATGAACATACAACAGATAAGGAGTAGAAGAAAGCCTTGGAGTCACCAATGTCAGTAGATCATACATGTCTGTGGGGCGTCAACAAAAGGGTCGGTATAATTATTCACCAACTAGAGGTAGATGATCAAAATTCAAGCTTCCTGCATAATCCTTGGTCAATTATCCTCGACTTGCCAGCTGCAGCCTTCATGGGAGCTCCAGGGCACGTCTCAGCAACTCCCGTCAAAGGGAGTGGTGAAGTTGGTGTATGAACTTCTTCCATTTCTACAGTTCCGTTTTCAGCAAAAAACTCCTCTGAAAGTTTCGATGTAATGGCTTCCAAAAGAGTTTCATAGATGGACTCCAGCAACGCCTTCTCAGACAGGGCATCTGCACCTTTTTCATCTCTGCTAAATGAAGAGAAATCGTCAACATCATCAAAATTAAGCCGTCTGGCAATGATTCTTTCAGACTTTATTATAAGCGTTTTACGAATTGGAGCAAGTTGAAGCTCATCTGGACCAGGGGCAAATGGATCAAAAACACCCTGAATGGGTGTGCTAGGGCTATCTTCAAGAACGGAAGCTACACCATCCACTTTTTTTGCGGATTCAAAGCCACCCAAAGTGGGTGTAATAGGGGTATTAGCCACATTCATGATATCCCCATTTTCTCGACTAAAAGTGGGTGTAATAGGGCACAAAATGGATCCCTTAATAGTGCCTTCATCACCAGTTACTGCTGCGGGTGAGCCAGTATCTTCTGAGCGAAAAGTCGTATCTCCATTTGCCTGAATACAAGGCTCGAATGACTGCCAATAAACACCAACTGTCTCCTGTGGTTTCTCATGGATCACCTGATCATCCATACTTCCCATTCTCTTCTGAAACAGAGAGATCAATCATTTATTCAACAGATAGCTCAAGAATACATGCCTATTTCCTAGAAAAATTCAAGAAACAAAATCCATATTTTTTCGGTAAAAGGCAATAAACTATGATTTCCAAGAAGCCATAAACCATAATAACATAAAGTATACATATCCAGTAGACATTATACAGATTAAGTTCATCAGCATGTAAAAGCAACAGGGATTCATATATGCACAAAAGAATGGAAAACAAAATTTTTAATAAATCCACAGCAATGCCAAAGTCTCATTACCAACAAAGTTAGGTCAGAAAAGATCATTAAAAGATACAAATTTTTAAAAATTCCAGTGGTCCAAAACTGCAGATATAAGATTAAATTCAGAGATACTATCTAGCTTTTACACATTCTTTGATTTTAACCACATTTCAAGACAAAAGGCAAAATCAAATGAAAAGAATTTACTAATTTTTTACACCCTGTCATTTAAAAACTCACATCATATACAATCAAATTCTCTTTTTTTTTCTAACAATTAGAAATTGGTTAAGATAAAGAAGCCAAAAACCCTTACACCCTCAAACCTAACCTTAATACACCACGAAGCCAAAGATACCATCCACTAAGTCCAATAATCATTCACTTGAGACTTGAGAGTTTTATTAAAACAACTAAATTAAATCTCCTGCATCCATTTCTTCAAATAAATAGAGATTCTTGACGCCGATACAACTAGAATACAATGAAACCTATTAAATCTACCAATTAGACAAGAACTCACAACAATTTCGAAAGTTCCCATCAAACCACAATCCTTCTATATAGAAATCATAAAAACATCATATAAACAACTAGTCCACCAAAACAAATCACAACCAATAAACAACGGAACATAAAGAATCATACTTACAATCATAATTCAAAAAAAAAAAAAACAAATATAAAAAAATTACTATGACGTAGAATTCGAGATTCAAATTGAAAACTCAAAACAGTTGCAAAGATTGGTATCAAGATCCAAAAACAATTACACTAAACAATTGATTAAGAGAATTGAACAAAAATAAAGGAACAAACCTATATCATAAAGAGAATCCCAAAACAGCGCGATAAACAAATACGGAGGTTGAGGGAATATGAGCGTTAAAATAATCTGAGGTGGAGTCCGCTGAGCTGATTAACACGGGGTTTGCTTACAGGGATGAAAGTTGAAACTCAAGGGTATAGAGGCGGTTGGCAACTGGAGATGAGAGCGAGAAGGTCAGAAAGTGGCGCATATCCGAGAGTTTCCGAGGGATTTGCAAACTGCTACTTTATATATCCCATGCTTTGCTCCAAAACATTTCTCAATAACCTTTTACCTTTTTCAAAGGCATTAATCACAAAAAAAAATAAAATTTAAAAAATTAAAAAGGTCTCCTTTTTGTGCAAATAAAAAATAGGAAAAATTATTATCGGACCTACTCGTTTTGTCTCTCTAGGAGTTCTCTCTCTCTAGGAGTTCTCTCTACGAGTGTTTTGTTTCCCGTTTTCTGGGTGTTCGTCTCTCTTCGAGAGTTTGTGTGATCTTGATATCACTTTTCTGTTTCTTCTTTCTTCTTTGCTCTTCGTGGTTGTTTGTGGGGTCTAAAGGGTCTCTTCTTTGGGTGGTTCTATGGGGTCACGTTCAATTCTTGTACTCAAGAATAAGGGGGTGATGGATGGTAATAGTGTTCAGGAGGCAGGGGTGGCTGTTAGAAGGGTGGAGGATGATGTGGTGGCTAAATGGGTTGTTGATGGCGAGGAGGAAGATACTGAAAATGATCAGATTGCTCTTGGGCTTATTGGTCAAATTTGGATGACGAGGACTCTTAATCCGACGGCGTTTATAGCAACCATGAAAAGTGTATGGACGGTAAAGACGGTGTTGAGATTGTGCATATTGGCCGGAATCTCTATCAAATACAGTTTTTTCATTGGAGAGATAAAAAGAAAATTATGGAAGGCCAACCTTGGCATTTTGATAAATTCCCATTACTCTTGGAAGACGTGGCGAAGGCAGTGAAACCTTCAGATATGGAGATTTTCTACTTGCCCATTTGGGCAAGATTTTATGATATTCCATTTAAAGGGCGGGGGAATGAGATGAATGCTCGAGTCTTGGGGAACAAGATTGGTGTCTATGTGGAGATGGCGAAACCGGCGGGGTAGTTTATTGAAAAATCCAAGCAAATTCGGGTGAAGATTGATGTTCGTCGTCCGCTATGTGCTAGTATTAAAATTAAAATTCCGGGTGGGAAGGTTTGTGATATTCCAATTAAATATGAGCGATTACCGATGATATGCTTTTATTGTGGTCGTTTGGGCCATGGCTCCAACGAGTGCGTAGAGGTGAGTGGCGATAGGACTCCCGAAAAGCTATTCGGACCAACTATTCGTGCATCTCCATGGAAAATGCATCAAGGGGATTCTTCTCGGGGACATGAAAATTTAGAGGCGGGAAAAGGTTTATTTAAAGATAGTAAAATTTTTGTGACAAAGGAGGTGGAGGAAGCGCGGCGTTTGGAGGGTCAAAAGTTGGTCGAGGAGGTGGCAGATTTTTTTCATCGGGTCTCATTGGATAATGGGGCGGGGGATGGTTGTGAGACTACTTTGCCGGTCAAGGATGGGGGTACGGAGAAGCAGGATGTGGGTAAGGATGTTGGGTTATTTCGGGTGGAAGGGTCCAGTGATCAATTGGGGCATGTGGTGGATGTTCACAATGAAGGGGATGATAGGTTGAGTGTTAGTGGAGACAGGGGGGTGTTCATGAGAAGGAGGAGGCGAATCCGGTTGGGGAAGGGGTGGATGATGGTCTTGAACAGGGGAGTTTGGGGAAAAAATGGAAGCGTCGGGCTCGTGGGAAAGCTATAACGAAAGGGTTGGAACAATACAATGCTTATAGTAGCGGCAAAAGAAAGACGGGGTTCGATTGGTCTTTGCGGATGTCCAGGAAGTGGAAGGTGATTCACAGAGAAGAAGGATGGATGGAATGGAGGTTGATGTTTTGTCAAGTGATGATGTTGTTAAAGTGGCGGGTCCACTAATTGGACTCTCGGTTTTCCATGATCTCTTTTTTATGTTGGAATTGCCGGGGATTGGGGAGTCCTGAGGCAGTTCGTAGTTTGATGGATTTAGTCCGTCAACATTCTCCAGAGATTCTTTTTTTATGCGAGACTAAGAGATGGGATGAAGAGATGCGGAAAATCAAAAAGAAATTAAATTTTGATACGGGGGTGTGGGTGGATGCTATTGGGCATTCGGGGGGTGTTTCGCTTTTTTGGAATAATAATGTGGATCTTAGAGTGCGTTCTTTGGGGGACCGGTTCATAGATTTTGAGGTGAATAGTGGGGTGGGGGATTCTTGGAGAGGAACGGGTATTTATGGGTGGGCTGAGTCGGGTCAGAAATGGAGGACTTGGGCCATGATGAGGGATCTTGGTAATGTGCGGGGCTTGCCTTGGATTATAGCTGGAGATTTTAATGAGGTGCTTTTGGAGGCGGAAAAGAAAGGGGGGAACGCTTGTGATGTAGGATCGGTTCAAGGGTTTAGGAATGCGGTGGAGGCGTGTGGCTTGAAGGACTTGGGATGTTCGGGGTATAAGTATACGTGGTCTAATAAAAGAAGTGAGAATTTTATTGAAGAACGTCTTGATCGGGCTTTGGCAACGGAGGATTGGTTGGATTTATTTCCGTCATTTTTGGTTCAACATCTCGTTTGGGATTCTTCAGATCACCTTCCCATTTTTATTAAGGCAAGTAAGAATGCAGGTCCAGTGGAGTGGGATTGTTCTTGGGGGGGTAAGCCATTTAAGTTTGAAGCTAAATGGCTCCATGAGGAGGAGTTTCGTGATGTAGTGGTCAATGCTTGGAGGGAGGCGGATCGGAGGAGTATGGAGTTATGGACGGATAAGGTGACTTTTTGTGGGAGAACGTTGGATAAATGGGGGAAAATACTTTTAAAAATACCCATCGACGTTTGCATTGGTTGCTTCGACGTTTAAAATTTTTGAGGTGGAAAGAGCAGCCTCATGATATTATTGATGAAGAGCGGCGTATTGAAGATGAAATTCGTATGCTTAGACGGCGGATTGAGACCGAAGCTTGGCAACGGTGTAGGCTGTTTGCTTTAAGGGACGGTGATAAAAATACGGCGTATTTTCACTATAGGGCGGCGCATCGGTTTAAGAGGAATAAGATTGAATCGTTAATGGATGGTTGTGGGGTGGTTCGAAGGAAGCAAGAGGAGTTGATGGCCATTGTGTGTGATTATTATGGTGATTTATTTTCTTCTTCTAGACCTCCGGTGGATTTGGAGCAATTGGCTTTTATTGGGCATCGCTTATCGGATGAGATGCGGAATATTTTACTTAGGCCGTATGTAAAGGAAGAGGTAGTGGAGGCTCTTAAATGTATGCACCCGGGCAAATCTCCTGGACCCGATGGATTCCCGGCAATGTTTTATAATAAATTTTGGGATGTGGTGGGATCCGACATTTGTGATTTGGTTGTTCTTTTCTTGAATTTTGGTGGGATGCCGGCCGGTTTAAATGAGACTCATGTAGTTTTGATCCCGAAAATCAAGAACCCGCAAGAAAAGAAAGATTTGCGTCCTATAAGCCTTTGTAATATTTCTTACAAACTTATTTCAAAGGTCATGGCCAACCGATTAAAAATCTTTCTTCTGGATATTATTGAAGAAAATCAGAGCGCGTTTGTCCCCGGGAGACTCATTACGGATAATGTTTTATTGGCTTCGGAAGTCTTTCACTTCATGCAAATTAGTGCCGCTCGGAAAAGGGGTTTTATGGCCTTAAAGCTCGATATGAGCAAGGCTTATGACAGGGTTGAATGGGACTATATTCGAGGAGTCATGATTATTATGGGTTTCCCGGATTGTTGGGTGAGTCGGGTTATGGAGTGTGTGTCTACCGTGTCCTACTCCTTTTTAGTTGATGGGCAATTGACTCGTTCTTTGGCCCCGCAGCGGGGTCTTCGTTAAGGGGACCCGCTTTCTCCTTATTTATTTATTTTGTGTGCGGAGGGGTTGGGTGCTCTGGTTAGACAAGCTTATCAAAGGAAGATGCTTCATGGTATTTGTGTGGCTCGGGGTGCGCCTATTTTGACCCACCTTTTCTTTGCGGACGACAGTATGATTTTTACTAAAGCTTCGGTGGGTGATGCTATGGCTATATCTAATATTTTGGGCGAGTACGAGGCTTTATCTGGGCAAAAGGTGAATCTTGATAAATGTGAGATTTCTTTTAGCAAAAGACTCGAGCCGGGTCGTCAAAGTATTAGGAATTTTTTAAATTTTGTGGAAGTCCGCATTCATGGAAAATATTTAGGCTTGCCGACGGTCTTTGACAAGTCAAAACGGATTTCTTTCGCTTCCATCAAGGATAGAGTGTGGAAGAAGCTTCAAGGATGGAAAGAAAAATTGTTGTCCCGGGCGGGTAAAGAAGTTTTAATTAAAGCTGTGGTTCAAGCTATTCCGACGTATGCCATGAGCTGTTTTAGGCTTCCTAAGGGCCTTTGTGAAGATCTTGAGAAAATGGTGAGAAGGTTTTGGTGGGGCATTCCAGCGGGTAAGCGGGGAATTCATTGGAAAGTGTGGGACAAGATGTGTAGGCCTAAAGCGGAGGGGGGTCTTGGATTTCGTGATTTTGAAATCTTTAATCTTGCGATGCTTGCTAAACAAGTGTGGAGGCTTTATAATCGTCCGGGGTCTCTTTTTGCCAAGATCTTTAAAGCTTGGTATTTTCCTAATTATTCCATTTGGGCCGCCAATTTGGGGAATCACCCTAGTTTTGGGTGGAGGAGTATTTTTGGGGCTCGGGCTATGATTGCAAAAGATATTAGATGGAAAATTGGGGATGGGGTTCATATTAAAGTTTGGGGTGATGCTTGGTTGCCGGGGCCGGGATAGGGCTTGGTTATTTCTCCTTGTCCTCACGGGTTTAAAGATTTGACGTTGGATTTTTTCATTGATTCGGCCAATCATGTGTGGCGTGAGGAGAGGGTGGCGTCTTTTTTTCTTCCTTTTGAGGCTAGGTCCATTTTGAGTATTCCTCTTCGTCGTAATAATATAGGGGATGAGTTGTGTTAGCCCCATAGCAAAGATGGGGTCTTAAGAGTTAAGGATGTGTATGCCATGGCTTTTCGTTCTAAAGGGGAGGCGTCTTGTTCTATTGGGCCCGACCCAATTTGGAGAAGGTTGTGGAAGATTAATGTGCCCCCTAAGGTGCGTGATTTTGCGTGGAGAGCTTCTTGGGATATCATCCCTCATGGGGTGAATTTGGCTCGTAAAGGTATATCGGAGTTTTTGCCTTGTGTTCGTTGTGGCAAAGAGGAATCTTTAGTCCATTTGTTGCGGGATTGTCCGTGGGCCCAAGAGGTTTGGTTTGGGGCGGATGTATCGTTTCCTAATCATATGGTGTTTTCTTTTCGGGATGTTATTGCCTCGGTGTGGGATTCGGTGGGTATTGAGGGGGTCGCAAAATTAGTCATGATTTGTTGGCAAATTTGGAAGGCGAGGAATTCTTTAATTTTCGAAAATATTTACATTCCGCCTCGTTTGTGTGTTGGTAGAGCTTTGGACTGGCTTAGAGCTTACCATGAGGCCCTTTCTCTCTCGTTTCCTTCATTGAATATGGCCCGGCAGACTATCGGGTGGAGTAGGCGTTCTTGTGGGGAAGTTAAGATCAATTTTGATGGGGCTGTTAAGGGGAGTAGTGATATTTTGGGCCTGGGCTTTGTGGCCAGAGATCATCTTGGGACTTTCATTGCTGCTGGGGCTAAATCTTTGGGGCAGGCCGGTGACGCTGAGGTAGCAGAATTGAAGGCTCTTGAGTGGGCCATGTTGCAAGCTATAGAGCACGGTTGGTCGGATGTGGTTTTCGAAGGCGATTGCAAAAATATTATCGAGGCGCTTCGTGGTGATCGTACTAGGAGTTTTATTGTTCAAGTGCTTGTCGAAAATTGTAAAAATTTTTGTAGTTCCTTCCGTTCTTGTTTGTTCTTATTTTGTTATAGGGATTGTAATACCGTTGCTCATTGAATAGCTAAGTGGGCTAAAAATAGCCTTGTTGAGGAGATTTGGGTGTGTCCCCCAATCTGGCTTGAGGATTGCTTGTACTTGGATTCAATTTCCTAATAGTGCATGAGGTTCTTTTCTTTCAAAAAAAAAGGAAAAATTATCGTAAATAATCTTATCTATTAACGAACCACTGTGAATAATCCTTACCATCGATCATTTTTGAATAATCTCATCTTTCCACTTTGTTTGCTCGCAGCACCCCTTGGAAAGCAATAATCGGCTAATGCAGGTTACCATATGTCATTTAATTACTTCATCCCCTTTATTTCATCTTCTTGACATTTAATCTCTTTTCAAAATCAAACCATCTTCAATCTAAATTTCTCTCCCTCCATCTTCAAATTCCTCTCCTTCCATCTTCGAATTCCTCCCCCCCCCCCCCCCCCCCCCATCTCCTGTTTCGAATTCCTCCATCTTCAAACAGTATAACCGGCTAAAATTAGGGTTTGTTGCTGCTAGAAGCATGTGCTGTTGTTCTCCATCGAAATGGTAAGTTCATTCCTTTAATCATTGGTACTTTAATCATTACATCGTTTTAGTAGTATCAATTTCAATTATGTGTTGCATGTTTAGGTTAATGATTTCAAAAAGTTTACTATGAAGTTTGGTATGGGGTAAATTCAAAGGATTGGGGTAGGTTTGGGTTATGTGAGTGGGTAATAAAAAAGTCTTTCATTTGACCCTGATTTGATTTCATGGTTCGATCTTGATGATTTGGTAGTTACTACTCTTGGGGTTTATTACGTGCATCAATTGCACTATTTGCGTCATAATTCTAATACATTTGAAGAGGGCTTGCGTAGGGTTAATAGTGATGAATCAGTTATGAAAATGGCTGAAATAGGGGTAAAAATGAAAATTTTTAAAGTGTTTGTTGTTTGGGATGTGGATGATGATGAATTGTTTATGGAGATCAATAAATATCTGTCTAATAAACTATTGGCTAAAAGTGATATTAGAAGAGGGAAGTTTCGTACTAGAAGGGAACCAAAAGTGTAAAAAAGGGAAAAGTGTAGAGGATAATAGTAGTCCCCAACACAGTCTAGTTGACCATAGTCCACTGGACACCACCCACTTAGAAATCCCTACCCATTCTGCCATAAAAAACCCTATTTGTTTGCTGCTAGTGCGAGAAATGAAACTGTTGAGGATGAAAAGTCCATAGGGGACAATGAAACTACACATAGTGAAGGTGGTAGTGAGGCTATACACAGTGAAGCTGGCAGTGAAGTTGATGGCATTGAGGGTGATGATAGTGACTGTGATGATAGTGAGGATGAAGGTAGTGAAGATGAATCTCTTGTTGTGAGTGAAGAGGTAATTGATGTAGTGGTTAATGTTGTTAGTACCAATTAAGAAGGTGAAGATCCCTTATCAGAGTATGAAGACAACAAAGGTGAGAACTCAAACAACTATTAGTATGATATTAACACAGACTACAAACTTCAAGTGTAGTGTAGGTTTGAGCTTTGCAAGTGCAAATGCATTCAGAGATGCATTAATCAAATATGCCCTTATTAAAGGTAGAAATGTTAAGATCAACAACAAGTCAAGGCAGTAAAGATTCTGTGTTGATTGTTTACTAGGATGTCCATTTAAGGTATATGCTAGTTGGGAAAAGAGGTCAGCAACCTTTATTGTTAAGTTAGTGGTCCTACAACACACTTGTCAAAGAAGCATGGATGGTAATAGACAATTAAGGTCTATTGATTTGGTGAGGATTAATTACAAAGTGATAATAAGCAAGGACATTGCTTACAATGTAAAGTACAATGCCTACACGGCACTACATGGGTCTATAAGGAAACATTTCAACAAAGTCATGGACTACTACAAAGCTTTAGGGGCTAGTAATGGTGATAGTCATTTTAGTGTTGTGAGTGTTCAAGATACAAACCCTCCTACGTTTCAGAGATTTTTTGTTTTATTTGTTAGACTCAGGGGTGTTTGGATTAAAGGTTGTAGAAAGGTGTTATGCATAGATAGTTGTTTCATCATAACCTTTTTAGGTGGGATGCTATGGTCTACAATTGGTAGGGATCCAAATGAACAAATGTTCCCTTTGGCATAGGCTTAGAAGGAGAAAATAATGAGGAATGACAATGGTTCCTCAATGAATTGAAAAAAGGATTGGCCCCAACAATGGTGATGGTTTGAAAATAAAATCATATGAGTATCAGATTTGCAAACATTACTTCTTATTTTATTGCGTACTTCCTATTCTATTGCTTATATCACTGCATTTGTATAAGAAAACATTACTTCTTTCCATTTGTAGAGCATTTTGAGGGCAGTGAGTATTGAGTTTCTTAAGGCCGAGCACAGACATTGTGCTAGGCTGAGCACAAACGTTGGCTCTAAGACCAATTGTAATAGTTCGAATAAAGATAACTCAGATGTTTACAAAACAATATAAACTCAGGGTAGGAACTCGGACAATAAAGAAAGTCAAACTAGTCAAGAATCGATTTTGTTCTTAAGGATTGAAAAATAAGGTTCGAATCTTTAATAAAAATGCGGCGAAAAATAAAATAAAAAGTCTTACAAATTAAGAGCTTTGTGGCCTCATTATCATAAAATTATTGTTTGAAAGTTTTCAACTATTGGCATGATAAAAGACTAATAAGGACGATGGTTTCCTGTAAGTTATCTCACACTCACCTCTTAACTCCCCACTTGTCAATCACTCTGCTAGTTGTCATCACGACAACATCATCGCACAGTTGGATGAAATTACGATACTTCATAATAACAATTGCATAGCCATGAAAAGCTAAGCGTGACGTACCTTATTGGGTACGTTCAACACACAAAAGCTTCAATTCAAAGCGTTTACTAACCCCTTATAAGATGAGGTGCTATCAAACAAACATAGAGCCATGTATCAAAACGTGCACACATACATGTCTCATACCACACTAATTTCATCTCAAAACATCACACACATAAGAGTTTATACATTAAGTTAAATGTAGGACTTCTATGTGATTAGGCTTTTATGAAAAATTAACTACTTCAAATGAACAATCCGACATCAACACTGTGTTAAGAGTGTACTAATTACCTTTAAGTACAAAGTTTCGTAATTATTGAAGTTAAAATGAAAAACTAGGCAAAAACCAACTAGAAGGTTAGCGGCGAATCGTCGCTTATAAGCAGCGACTCATCGCTTTCTTCTGGAACAAACTTCACTAGATCAAAACACTGGTGAAAAGTCATGGCTTCAAGCAACGACTCGTCGTTATTTCTGGAAAACATTTTTCGTTTGTTATTTTTTAAACATATATATATATATATATATATATATATATATATATATATATATATATATATATATATATATATATATATATATATATATATATATATATATATATATATATATATTGAGAAATCACTTTGACATGTGGCAGAGGTAGAATGAAAGTTGAGGATTTCCAATTATTTGCCACTTGTGTCACTTTAAATCATAGTCCTGAATTAATTTTTTTTTTATTATTTGCTCAATTATCATATACAAGTCTTCATTGTTAATTTTTAGCTTTGATTAAATTATTAGTATAAATTTTCAAAAAAAAAAAATTATTAGTATAAAATGTCCTTACCTCACCCACATATGCATTACTTATTTTCAACATTCAAATATATAAGATCTTATCTCTTTATATTTACATTTTCATGTGGGACTAATTTTGAATTATCTACTTTGATCAAGTATGTAAATTTTTAATATAATTATAAAATACCCTTTTTATATCTAAACAATTAAAAATTATGCTAAAAAATTATCAATAAAGATAAATTACTATATATATGAAAATTTAAAAAATCTCGTGCATTGCACGGGTATTACACTAGTTAGCTATAAATACATTAACTCCTTTATTTTTATGAATCAAAATATTCCATCACTTAACTATTGCTATCATTACTATCATTACTATTAGTATGATCACTATTTAGTTATTTATTTATTTATTTTATTATTATTATTATTATTATTATTATTATTATTATTATTATTATTATTATTATTATTATTATTATTATTATTATTATTATTATTATTATTATTATTATTATTATTATTATTATTATTATTATTAACAGGGTGTTACAATACATTATTTTTTAATAGTAAATAGAATTCTTTTTATTTTTCTTCGTGTAGGGATAATGAGATTTTATCTCCTGCAACCACATTGTTTAAATCCTGAATCAACTTTTAATGTTGCAAGCATTCTTGGAGTTTTAGGATAATTATTGTCTTGTCTTTGTTTAATTAACTTTAATATTCAATAATTAGTGTTGGAATATTTTATTAATTCAGGCATTGCTATTAGTGATTTTATATTAAAGAAATCTTACTTGAAATTTGTATTTTGTAGTGGTGTGTAAAACTTTTTCGATATTATTGACATTTTTTATATAATTGGGGTCCATAATATATTGTTCGCTCCGGGCCCCTATACTATTAAGTCCGACCTTGATGTTACACCTTTGATTTTAAATAAGATAAAAATATGTACCATCGAGTTAAAAAATATTTAATTGTAAAAGTTATTATCTTACACAGAATAGATCGTAGGTCATAAATTTGAAGAATGTGATTAATTTATAACATAATATATTTTTTGTATACACTAGAATTTCCCATGTTCCATATGAGTCCGGCGAATAGACATAAATCAGCAAGACAGTAAGCAATAACCATGTTCTTTTTCTGGGCAACATTACATTATTAATATTCTTCTGTCCCTCTACAATTACATGTAAATACAAATTGATGGTAAATAAGAGGGACTATTACTAAGAGAGTAGTAGATACAGATTACAAATACTCACATAGTTCAAGTCATGATCAGATCACAGACAGTTTCATAACTGATACCCCCCAGTCCCCACCCTCCTAATTACTCTGTCAAGTCTTAACAAATTCATACCAACCAAATTACAATCAATCAATCAATATGAGAATCTTTAACAGACAGAACCCATTAGAAAAGAGAAATTGTGTTTTTGATCAACTGCATCAACAAATTCTATGTACAATAAACAAAGAAAATTAATAAGATTGAGACAAAATTAAAATACAAGATGGATACACAAATGAATCAAGTATTCACCGTTAGATGGGTATGGGTATGGGTATGGGTATGGGTATTGGTATTTTAAGATGTAATTTTCACCTAGTTGCTCTATTATGGTAAAGCTCCAGCCTGCTCTTTGCATCCAGCAACAATGCCTCTCTTGCTTCATCTTGAACCATGTGAGATTGTTTTGATGCCCACTCCACAACCTTGAGCACCTCGTTTTGAGCCAACTCCTCGCTATCTGGCACATGCAGTGCGATGTTTGATAGCAACTCCAATGCCGGGATCTGCACTATTTGCTGCTCTCCGAAATACACCAGCTGTATCAAATGCTTAACTCCACCTGCAGCTAGTATCGCTTTGGAATGATCCACACGCAAGTAATTTTCACTGCCTGCGAACTTTGTAAGGGCGATCACAGCTTCCCTTTCCACCTCTGCTTCTCGCTCATCAAGAAGTTGCACCAGTGGCCCGATGATTCGAGTCTCAGTTGCTCGAAAAGTCCTGGCAAGATTCCCAATTGCCTTGATACAGGGTATTAGAAGGTCGGAATTAGCTTTTTCAATGACCTTTAATAGTTGATCCACCACAGCTTTGCAAGCAGGCGAACTAGGCTTGAACGCTGACCTTCTAAGATCAGCATCCCTCTCAGCAACGGCAGTGATCTCCATCACTGCCATTGCTGAGTTGTATTGAATTTCTGGTGTTCCCTTTTCTAAAAGAACAGCAAAACATAGCAATGCCCGTGATTCACAGATGCTCCTACAAATTACAGAATTCCCCTTTGCCAGATGCCATAAAGCTCTTGCCGCCATTGCCTTCATATTAGCCTTGGTTGCTGGATCTTCCATTTCTCTTTCCCTCATTTTGGTCCCTGCAAAACTAGTACTACTACTAGTATGATGATGATAGCTGACATTCCCATTCCCATTCCCATTACTGTTGGGAGGACTAGCCATAACCTTGGCTTGAGCTTGAGCACCAGTAAGCACATTATTCCATCTACTAGGACTTTCACTCCTCTTCCCCAATGGATGAGGAATTTGGGGTTTTTCCTCATCCTCCAACACCTTTGTTTTGTTAATGTTATTAACAACCGCACCAACAGCCGTGTTCTGGTGGGCATTAGCAGCGGCGGCCATTGCTACCGCAGCATTGTGAATTGAGGAAGCACCCAAATTAGACTTATTCGAAACAATCACATATTTGCTGTGCTCTTGGATTGTCTCAAAAGCAAGATGGCCAACTAACAAACGCACAGCATTGTGCTGAAAGAACATATCTTGACACTTGTTGTAATGACGTGCCAGCTCCGAAACTGCCCACGCCACCATACCCTGTACCTTCATAGGTCCTTCCTTTAGGATCTTTGCAAAAACTGAACAAACCCCAACAACAAGCATCTGTTCCACACTCTCCGGGTCGCGGCCCAATAACCCAAGTGCACGGGCCGCATTTTCTTGACCTTCCACCGTTTTCCCCTCTTTCAAAAGCTTAAGTAGTGGGCCCACACCCCCTTCTTCGATGATGAGCTTCCCGTAACGGTCATTATCTCGGGCTAGCGAAACCAACGAAGCGGCAGCGTCAGCCCGCTCATCCACCGATCCAATTGTAAGGATAGAGATCTGCTCCCAAATAAGACATAAAATAGGCTCGTTAGCAGCTATTGGAGGAAGCCCAAGATACCCCCCAATACCATCATCATCTCCGGCTCCACCGGAAACACGGAGGAGCCACGAAACATCCCCAATTGAATTCTCCAATTGAGAAAACATTTTTCTAAAAGCGGCAGCTGGGATGATGGTGAATGCCCGCTTAAGAAGGCCGTTGGCCCGACATTTTTGAGCCAAAGATAAGGCCTTCTCAAGGACTTGCTCCGTATCATCAATGATCCGACGAGTAGGCCGCTCATAAAGGTCGGAACTGGAGCGAGCGGCTTGACGGAGCAAGTCAGATAGCTTAGAAGTCTTTGACTTGAGCTCCAAACACTCTTGTTTGAAAGAAGACGCCTCTTCTGCTGCTTTAATAATCTGATCAGCTAATTGAATAGGGCGCGTCAAGACCTGTTTCACCAAATCCCCCATTTTTGAGCGATTCCCAAGCACCCCAGTTCTTGAATTGGGGTTAGGATCAAACTTTGAAAGATGTTGATGCAGAATACAAAGTGTTCGACGTTTTGCCGCAATGAAAGCTGAAATTGAGGAAGGAAAAAAGTTGAAAAGTGTGAGTTATAAACTTAGCTGGCGATCTGAGTTGGGGAGAATTTTTTTATATTTAGGGAATCGTAAAGACGTGGAGAGGGACCCTAATAGTTGAGACCTCTTTTTTTTAATTTTTTTTTTATATTTATAATTACACTACAAGATAAAATGATGAAAGGAAAGCCAAGAGTTTTGATATTATTTGAGACAAAAATTCTGGAAAAATTGAAAATAAAAAAGTTTATTGAATGTTTTTCTAAAACAAATCAAAATTCATAAAGAGGAGGAGAATGACGGCAAGATATTAGAACTAGTCTATGAAGTAATACGAGGTCAAAGCAATGAGAAATGATGTTTGAGGGGACCTAGTTTGAGTTGCAAAATACAAAGACGCCGTCAAACGCGGTTCCTAGTTCCTGCTGTAACTTTTATTTTGTTCATTTTCTTATAGGGGTATGAGGAGTTCAATTTACATTTTCTCTTCTTATGACTTGCCTTGAATCAAGGGAAAAGGGGAGTATTAATTAAGGGAGTATAAAATATTGAATACGTAAGTGTTTGGAATAAGTGTAAATAGTAATGGAGTAAATCAGTATGTCAAAAAGAGGACCTAATATTTACTCCAGGGGGACCTGGAGGACTTATTTCTACAGTAAAAGTAATGCCCAATTTCTATATTTCAATTCATTCCAATTCATCTGGCTCTTCATCTACCTTCTTCTTTTCCTTTTCATAATACTATCCAACTTTTCCATAAACACCATCAAATATCTAAAATCACCATTTTAATAATTGTTGGAAGCTTTAAAGAAAGGGAATTAAAACTTAAAATATGGGTTTTAAAAAAATGCAGAAAATCTGAACAGAGGAGAAAGCTAAGCCTTTTTCTTAAGAACATGGGTGAATACTAAACCTTCTTTCTCACTAACCTTATCCTCTCGAAGAAATTGACGCCATTGATGAAAGGGGTTTTGAGGTTTTGAAGGTATGTTGGCTTTTGGGAATGAAAATTATGTTAATTTAATTGGTTGATTTGAAGGATTAATTTAAATGATGATGAAAAAATGAAATGGGTTTTGAGGTTTTGAAGGATTATATTTTCACTGGATGAAAAATACCAAACTAATCAAAAAAACTATTCTCCCATTACTATATTCTGTGGGGAATTTTGCTCCACAAATTTTATTGCCTTACTTTGTTATTGGAATCCAGGCAAAGCCCTTATTGTATTTATTTCTTTTCTATGTTTGGAAACGGGTGGAAGACAATTTGACATGGTTGCACATGTTGCAAATAAGATTGTGGGTAGAGCTGTTCAAAAGTGATTAGATCCGAAAATTCAAACCGAAACCGAAAGTAAACCGACTCGAAAATATGTTCCTTTTTTTAGGTTTATCGAACAGAAAATACCTGAATCGATGTTCTATCCGAACCTGTTGACAACTGAAAATGGGAAAAATGAACCCGAACTGTAACCGATTTTTGTAACCGACACAAAACCGTTAACTGAGATTACCCGAACCTAAAAATGACCGACCCGAGTCATATCCACCCCGAATCATGCTCGAAACCGGACTCGATACGTGTAACACCCCGATATTTTTAATTATTTACTTCTAATCATGGTTATCAAAATCGCGATCCGGATCGTGGGATCGTACGATCCTACGACCCAGATCGGTGCCGGCGACTAGAATCGTGCATAGGATCGGAATCAGTCCGGATCGCGCATAGTATCGGTAGGATCGGTGGGATCGGTCAGAATCGTGTAGGATCGTGGGCAAGATCGTTAGGATCAGCTAGGATCGTTAGTAGGATCGTAGAATCGGTCGAAACTACTAATTAAAATTTTTTTGCTAGTATCTTTGTTCTTTCTTGCTTACTGTAGTTTATTATTATATCCTTGTGTGTATGTGCTTAAAAATATATTATATGTAGTGTATATCTTATACATAGATTCCCATTTCATTAAAAATAGAGAAAAAACGGCATTAAAAAAAGTAAGATATGTATGTAGTTTAAAAATCTTAAGAAAATGTATAGGTTTTTGAAAAAAATAAGGCAAAACAACAAACATATACATAATATAACTTATTAATTCTGTAAATTTGTAGGATCGTCCGATCCTACGATCCAATCCTACGATCCGATCCCACAAGTTACTTTTGATCCTACGTAGAATCCCGATCCTGAGAACCTTGCTTCTAATATTATTTTATATAATTATATTCTTATTTATTTATTTGGGCTTGACCATGAACTTTCTATCCTTTTAACAATCTAAATTGTTTCAGGTCTAAACTTTTAACCCATTTCTTTATTTCAAAAATTAAAAAAATTAAATTAAATGAGAGAGTAAGTATAATAAATAATAAATAATAAATAATAAATAATAAATAATAAATAATAAATAATAAATAATAAATAATAAATAATAAATAATAAATAATAAATAATAAATAATAAATAATAAATAATAAATAATAAATAATAAATAATAAATAATAAATAATAAATAATAAATAATAAATAATAAATAATAAATAATAAATAATAAATAATAAATAATAAATAATAAATAATAAATAAGAAATAAGAAATAATAAATAATAAATAATAAATAATAAATAATAAATAATAAATAATAAATAATAAAATAATAATAATAATGTACCTTTGTTTATGGGGCCACGAGTAAACAAGACAGGTTGAGGTTGTTTCAACACTTGGATGTTCTTAGCCAGGGTATCTCTAGTCATTGGTTGGTGCTGGGGGATTTTAATTGTGTCGCTAATTTGGATGAGCGGATTGGGGCTCCGGTTAGATTACTTGAAGTTACCCCGTTGCGTGATTGTATGGCTAAGTGTGGACTTCATGATCTTCAATACTCGGGTAGATTCTATACTTGGAGTAACAAACAAGTTGGTGATCGCCGTGTGCTTAGTAAAATTGATCGGGTTTTGGGAAATGTTGAATGGGAGGATCAGTTTCCGACTGCTCATGTTTCCTTCCTTCCGGAGGGAACTTATGATCACTCTCCTATGCTTGTTCGGTTTTTTCAAAGTGTGCAGGGAAAGAAACCTTTTCGGTTTTTCAATTATTGGGCCACTAGAGAAAACTTTCCAGAGGTTGTTTGTGAAGTATGGGGTACTCACATTGAGGGCTACCCTACCTATATCATTTCACAGAAGCTTAGATTGCTGAAGGGCACCTTGAAGGCTGTTTTCGGGCGTACTAACTTGCAGGCTAGTGTGGATAAAGCTCAGGCTGCCTTGTTAGAAATTCAGCAACAATTACATGATCAGCCAACCTCCCATGAATTAGCTTCTCAGGAGCATCTTGTATCTGATCAGCTTCGAAGCCTTAAGCGAGATTTTGACAACTCCCTTAGACAGAAGGCTAAGCTTCAGTGGATTAAATTTGGAGATGATAACACTTCTTTTTTTCACCAGAGTATTAAGCAAAGGATACGAAGTAATCGAATTAGTGTTATTGTTGAAGACGGAAGGGAGTTTACTGATCCGGAGGTGATTCATCAGAAATTCTTCGATTTCTACTCGACTTTATTCGGTTCTGTTCACAGTGGCAGGGTGCCTATTGATGTTAGTATTGCACAGCATGGGCCGATTCTTACACATCAGCAGGGTTTGCTGTTGGACCTTACCTTTACTCCAGAGGAGATTAAGGCAGCTTTATGGAGTATTCCTGATGAGAAGGCCCCAGGATTGGATGGCTTTAATAGCCGGTTTTATAAAGCTGCTTGGGATATTGTGGGCTTGGATGTTATTCAGGCTATCAATCACTTTTTTCAATCCGGCAAATTACCGAGGAGTTGGAACACATCTACCATCACTTTGATCCCCAAGGTGCCATGTCCCACGTGTCCAGGTGATTATAGGCCTATTTCCTGTTGTCATGTTCTCTACAAGTGTATTTCCAAGTTGATATGTGCTAGACTTAAGCTGGTGTTGGGTGATATCATCGACCATGCTCAAGGGGCTTTTGTAGAGGGAAGGAGTATCATGCACAACATCCTATTATGTCAAGACTTAGTAAAGCATTACACTAGGAAGAATTGTGCGCCTAGTTGCCTTATGAAGATAGATTTGTGTAAAGCTTATGACTCGGTCAACTGGCAATTCATTAAGGAGATGTTAGTTGTGTTGAATTTTCCCCATCGGTTCATTCAAATTGTTATGGCCTGTATTACCTCGACTCGTTATGTCCTCTTAATTAATGGTAGTCCAACTCCGGTTTTCCAAGCTCGTCGTGGTCTTAGACAAGGGGACCCGTTGTCGCCTTTATTGTTTGTTATAGCTATGGAATACTTATCCCGGTTGTTGCGAAGTGTTGAAGGGTTGTATGGTTTTCATCCTCGGTGTAAAACCATTAAATTAACGCACTTATGTTTTGCCGATGACCTGATGTTGTTTTGTAAAGGTGATTTGAGGTCTGTTCAGGTTTTATGTGAGTGTATTGATATGTTTGCGGGGACATCTGGGTTGAATGCAAATCTTTCCAAGTTTGCATTATATACAGCTGGGGTGTCTGAGGATGTACAGAGAGCAATGCTGGAAGTTTCGCGCTTCTCCTTGGGATCTCTTCCTTTTACATATCTGGGTGTGCCTTTATCATCGAAGCGGCTTAGTGCGAGTGATTGTGAGAAGATTGCTGATAAGATGACATCTAGAATTCGCACTTGGCAAGGGAAGAATCTCTCTTACGCTGCGCGCCTTCAACTTATTAACTCGGTGTTGATGGGTATTTCCACATATTGGTGTCAGATGTTTATACTTCCAAGGAAAGTCATTGGGTTGGTTAATTCTATCTGCTGATCATTTCTGTGGTATGGAGTTAAGGAGGCTCATAAACCGGGAAATGTTAAGTGGGAGAAGGTTTGTCGGCCTAAGAAGCATGGTGGTCTAGGAGTGAGGAATCTGCATTTTTGGAATATTGCTGCCGTAGGCAAAATTGCTTGGCACCTAGCCAAGATGAGTGAGTCGTTATGGGTGCGGTGGGTGCATGGTGTCTATACTAAGGGTGGACGATGGGAGATCTTCAATGCGCCTATCACAGCTAGTTGGACATTGAAGAAGATTTGTGCTGTGAAGGATGTTCTTAAGGCTTGGATTATGAAGGCTTCGTACTCCATCAGAGATACTTATGGGGAGCTTGTTAAATCTGTAGTTCAAGCTCGCTGGAAGCACCTTGTATGGAATCGGGTTTCTCTTCCTAAACACCGTTTTGTGGCTTGGTTGGTGGCTAAACAGAAGTTGCGTACCAAGGATAAACTTTTACGCATTGGTGTCGTACAGGATGACCTCTGCCCTTTGTGTGGTATGCACTCTGAATCGCCCACACATCTTTTCTTTGAGTGTCCTTTTAGTATGCGGTGTTTGTTGGCTGTTCGTAGTTGGTTAGGGGTTATTTTCCGACCTCTTCCTCAAATGGATTATAGACGTTTTAGGAAAACTCGAATGCAAAGGAATGTCTTATGTATGCTGCTTTGATGTACCATGTATGGAGAAATCGAAATTTAGCTGTTTGGAGTGGGTTTGTATGCACACCACGGAGATTCGTACCACTATGCGGGATCGCTTTGTGGCATTGTACCCAGCCTCCAATGATGTGGTGATTAATCGATGGTTGGGTTGATCATGGGTTGGATTGTAAGATGGGGCTCTGTGTTACTGGTGTTGGTTTCTGTTTGGTTGCTGTTATTTTGAGTTGGTTGTCACCTGAGCTACTGACTTTGTGTTTCACTTGTGCTGTCTTGTTTGTTTTATGCTGATGGTTGATGTTTGATGACCTCTACTGTCTTTACATGTTGATCCTATGCTGCACTGTAGTTGTGTGTTGTAGGTTATCTTGTTTGGGTAGTTGAGCAGGGGGTTTTATTGTGTTGCTGATGGTTGCTACTGAGCTATTGGCTTTGTAGTTTTTGTGTTGCTGCTGACCTACTGGTGTCAATTGTGGAGGTGCTGATGTTATTTGCTATTTGCTAGTGGATGTTGTCTGATTGTGCATCAGTTAGCTGTTGTCTGGTGTCATCTGTGTTGCTGCTTTGTTACTGACATGATGCTGCTATCATACATGATTGTGGTGTCTATGGTTGATATGAGGCTGTTTGATGCTGGTGTGTTGTTTATAAGGATGCCTGGATGTTACTACTAAGTGATGATGCCTAGCTGTTGGTGTTGTTTGCTAGTACTGCTGGTTAGGGGCTGCTGTCCAACTTTGAGTACTGTTTTCTCTTGGCAAAGTGCTGAAGTCTTTGCCTTGTTGCTGTCTTGATTGATATGTGTGGCTAGCTGATGCTAGATGCTGATTTGTTGCTGCCTTTTTTGCACCACTAGTCTGTTGGTAGAAGCTGATCATAGGATGCCATTCTATTGCTGGAATTGGAAGGGTGCTGATCTTTGTTGGAGTGCAGCTGCTGTGAGTTTCTGTTTTGCTGCTGTTTTTAACCTGCTGCCTGACCGGAGCTCAGTTTGCGATTTCGTGCTGCTGATGTTTGAAGTTGATGATTCATCCTTGGTGGGATTTGGGCTGTCTGCTTAATTCCTATGCTACTGACATGAGGCCAATTATGCAGCTTATTATTGTTGCTGCTTTCATTGGAAAGCTACTGGTGTTCACTTTTTGTTGGTTTTTGTTTTGCATGTATCTATTAGTAGCTTTGTTTAGTTGCTTAGCTGGCGATATTTGTCGGCTAGTTTGCGGCCTCGGTTTTTGCCCGTATACACATGAAGAGTGGGCCGAGGCAACCCTTCCTCGAAGGTGGGTCTCGGTTCCACACTGATGCAATTAGGATTTTCCGAGTTGCCTTGGACTTGATGTATTTTGTTTCGTTCTGGTGAATGAAAAAGCTTTTATTTGCCAAAAAAAAATAATAAATAATAAATAATAAAGAAAAAAGGGGAGAGAATGGTGTACCTTCGAATTAAGCAAAGCATGATGATCCATCCGCCGCAAGTGCTGTACCTACAACCACAAAAAAAAACTAAACCGGGGGATGATGTCCCGGTAAAGCCCTCCGATGATTAAGTCAGATCAGAGAGTAATTATAATAATAATAAATAATAAATAATAAATAATAAATAATAAATAATAAATAATAAATAATAAATAATAAATAATAAATAATAAATAATAATAATAATAAATAATACTCCCTCCAATTCACTTGAGTTGTCCCATTTACTTTTTCACACTTGCCGATGCAACATTTTAACCCTTAATATCTCTAATTATTCTTAATCAAAAATTATAAAAAATTGATATTAATAATCCATGTATTGAAAGGAATCAAACAAGATCCCACATGACTATATTTTAACTTATAGATTAAGAGTAAATTACAAATTAAGAGTGATACGTGAATAGTGCCTAAAAACAAATGGGACAACTCAAGTGAATTGGAGGGAATAAATAATAAATAATAAATAATAAATAATAAATAATAAATAATAAATAATAAATAATAAATAATAAATAATATATAATAAAAAATAAATAATAAATAAAAAATAATAAATAATAAATAATAAATAATAAATAATAAATAATAAATAATAAATAATAAATAATAAATAATAAATAATAAATAAAAATTAATAAATAATAAATAATAAATAATAAATAATAAATAATAAATAATAAATAATACTCCCTCCGTTCCTTTTTGATGTTCCTATTTGGGTTTTTCACCAAGATTAAGAAAAATGGAATCTTTGGTGGTAATAGTTATTATTTTAATTTATATAGTAGTGGGAAGTAATGATTGTATTGGAAGTATGTGAGAAAAAATAATTAATTAATAGTGTAATGTAATGATTGTATTGGAAGTATGAGAGAAAATATAATTAAATAATAGTGTAATGTAATAATTGTATTGGAAGTATGAGAGAGAAAATAATTAAATAGTAGTGTGAAGTAAGGAAAATGGGGTTTTAAGGGGTAAAAGTGGGATGAAAACTTTCCAAAAATGGAAAGTATTCTAAAGTGGAAAAACTTATGGAACTACCCGTTTTAGTAAGGTGGAAAAACAAAAAGGAACGGAGGGAGTAAATAATAAATAATAAATAGTAAATAATAAATAATAAATAATAAATAATAATAATAATAAATAATAAATAATAAATAATAAATAATAAATAATAAATAATAAAATAATAATAATAATAATAATAATAATGCGGTGATGAGTATGATGCAAGCGTATCTGCTATGATGAGTATGGAGCAAGCTATATACTATGCTGGTGCAACTTAGTTGCTGAGTTCAATAGTTGCTGTGTCAGATGATGGCAGGGGCTAGAACTTTATTATTGTGTATGTCAAATGTTTTGGAGATACTGATGTATGCTAATGTTAAATGATATGTAATCTGCTTTGTGGTAGTGCTTGTTTGGGATGGCAACCTATTTTGGGAATGCAAGTCAGTGTATTATGGGTGTGCTCCAACTACTTCATATTGCACGAAACTTGGTTTTTGCTGTGGTACTAGTATGGCTTGTTGATGATGGGCTGGTATGGCCTACTGTTTTGGTTAACAGCTTCTGGTCTTAGTAGATGTTGACTTCCTTGATCAGCACACAGGTCCTGTGCTGGTACTGACTGCAGGTTCCGACTGGTTTGGGCGAGCTTCTTGAAGTTTGGCAGTCCAATTAGCCCTGCTGCTGCTCTTGTGCTCATTGATGATATGAAGTTGCTGCCTCGTGATGGGCTAGTTTGGCTTCATATATTGTCCTAAAGGCCTTGGAATGATTGCATCCGCAAAATACTGTTGGAATATGGTTTTGTACCTCATGTAATGTAAGATACTCTTAGTTTTCGTTTGGGCAAATCTGACCCATAACCTTTTTGTAAATGTTAGGACATAGCTCCTGTAGTATCAAGGAAATTCATCCTTTTTTTGGAGTCGACTTCCTCAACTAGCGAATGACGAGGGGCCTGTCCCTCAGAAGCTACGTTTGGGTCGTCTTCTCAGTCTTGTGGACTTTTGTAAGCTTCGGCTATTTTTTCTGTCATTTTATAAAACTTACTTTGCCAAAAAAAATAATAAATAATAAATAATAAATAATAAATAATAAATAATAAATAATAAATAATAAATAATAAATAATAAATAATAAATAATAAATAATAAATAATAAATAATAATAATAAATAATAATAATTAATAATTAATAATTAATAATAAAGAAAAAGAAAAAAGGGGAGACAATGGTGTACCTTCGAATTAAGCGAAGCGTGATAATCAATCCGCCGCAAGTGGTGTACCTGCAACCACAAAAAAGACTATATCGAGGGCTGATGTCCCGGAAAAGCTCTCCAATGATAAATTCAGATCAGAGAGTAAGTATAATAATAATAATAAATAATAAATAATAAATAATAAATAATAAATTTAAATAATAAATAATAAATAATAAATAATAAACAATAAATAATAAATAATAAATAATAAATAATAAATAATAAATAATAAATAATAAATAATAAATAATAAATAATAAATAATAAATAATAAATAATAAATAATAAATAATAAATAATAAATAATAAATAATAAATAATAAATAATAAATAATAAATAATAAATAATAAATAATAAATAATAGATAATAAATAATAAATAATAAATAATAAATAATAAATAATAAATAATAAATATATAATTATAATACAATAATAAATAATAAATACTAAAGAGGAGAGAATGGTGTACCTTCGAATTAAGCGAAGCGTTATGATCCATCTGCCGCAAGTGCTGTACCTGCAACCACAAAAAAAGACTAAACCGGGGGCTGATGTCACGGAAAAGCCCTCCGATAATTAAGTCAGATCAGAGAGTAAGTATAATAATAATAAATAATAAATAAGAAATAATAAATAATAAATAATAAATGATAAATAATAAATAATAAATAATAAATACTAAATAATAATAATAAATAATAAATAATAAATAATAAATAATAAATAATAAATAATAAATAATAAATAATAAATAATAAATAATAAATAATAAGTAATAAATAATAAATAATAAATAATAAATAATAAATAATAAATAATAAATAATAAATAATAAATAATAAATAATAAATAATAAATAATAAATAATAAATAATAAATAATAATAATAAATAATAAATAATAAATAATAAATAATAAATAACAAAATAATAAAAATAAATAATAAAGAAAAAGGGGAGAGAATGGTGTACCTTCGAATTAAGCGAAGCGTGATAATCCATCTGCCGCAAGTGGTATACCTGCAACCACAAAAAAGACTAAACCGGAGGCTGATGTTCCGGAAAAGCCCTCCGATGATTAAGTCAGATCAGAGAGTAAGTATAATAATAATAAATAATAAAGAAAAAAGAAAAAAGGGGAGAGAATGGTGTACCTTCGAATTAGGCGAAGCGTGATAATCCATCTGCCGCAAGTGGTGTACCTGCAACTACAAAAAGACTAAACCGGGTGCTGATGTCCCGGAAAAGCCCTCCGATGATTAAGTCAGATCAGAGAGTAAGTATAATAATAATAAATAATAAATAATAAATAATAAATAATAAATAATAAATAATAAATAATAAATAATAAATAATAAATAATAAATAATAAATAATAAATAATAAATAATAAATAATAAATAATAAATAATAAATAATAAATAATAAATAATAATAATAATAAATAGTAAATGGGCTGGGCGACTCGATTTGCCCCGCCATGGCAAGCAGGAGGCGGGGCCGACCACCGAGAAGGTTGAAGAAGACGGTGTGCTAGCGAATCTCCGTCATCCCGGCGGTGGTTTACCTACCCATAACACCCAGGTAGGTCTAGTTTTGAATATTTCAAAAGTTGCGAGGAACCCTAAAAGTTCGACTAAAGCTATGTTTTTGAGAGATCTCAGTACTGTCTGAGATTAATCCACGTATGAGAGTTCGTTTCTTCCTATTCATAAATGGAAATTTCGATTATCTTCAGATGTAAACCCTAATTAAATTTAGGGCTTAAAGTTAATGCTTTAAGAAGGTTGATTCTGGGTTCGAGATTTGAAGTTTTGGGCCTAAAACCCCAATTTCAAAAGCGATTTCCAGGCTGCTACCATTTCATGGAGTATTTCTACTTCCTTGTCATCTGCGAGGTAATTACTTCTTGATCTGGGGCTTCCCTAACCCTTGTAATGGTGAAACCCTCCATGTAAATATACATGTGGTGTTGATGGTGATGAAGGCGTGTTCTTGACTGGGTCTCAAGCCCTATCTGTTCGTCGTCCTTAGTGAGATTCCGACTATGAAAACCCAAGCCCAGAGCTTTGACTCCAAATACGGTTTACCCAGATGCACTCCAGGCATGAGATGGCGATGTAAGGTAGCTACTTTTCTTGTCTTTTCTCCTGTTGTCTTGTGGGTGTAGATGGAGTCTAGATTTCTCTAGGGCTGGTCTTTTTGTTTGGTTCATGATTTGGAGTTAAAATTGAGTCTTAGATTATTCTAGGGCTGGATTTGTTGGTTGTATGAGTTTGAAGCTATAGTTGGGACCTAGTTCTTTTGGTAATTCAATTAAGAGTACTAAGGCTTGACTATACTACTTGTTTTTAGAAATGAATGAACTGCTAGCAGTTTAGTATTGGAGGGTAGCAAATTTCGCTTGCTACTCCTTTTTCTTCGTTGGCTGTTGATCTAGGTCAGTCTATTGTTGGGTTTATGTCTTAGAGTCCATCAAAGGCCTGCTCTCGGGGTAACCAATCTTTATAGGCAGCATAGTGGGAATTGTGTCCCCACCTCCTCTCCTACCGGCTTCTCTTGAGGGTAGGCTAAGGCTTGACATAGGACACATGAAGATATGGACTTGGTTTGTTTGATGGCCTGGTATAGTCAAATGATAATGGGCTTGGTTTGTTGTGATGCTACTGCCTACTGTTTTGGGATGTCTTGGTGCTTTGCTGTGATAGAAGTGAGAGTGCACTATTCTACTAGTGTACTAAGTGGAGGTCACCCCCTCTGTTATTGAGAAAGGCTGCTGCCAGGACAGATTGTGCACTGTCCATTATGAATGGCTGAGTTTTGGTACTAATGGATCAGTTGTTGCTGGTCCATGACTACTTTGGAATGCTCATGTAACGGGATACTACAGTGCATGATTAATTATCATGCGCTATGATATGTGAAGATTGATGTTGTTTTGGACAAACCCAATGAAGGCTGTTGGTATGGCTTGGATGTTGTGCTGTTTCAGCACAGGGGCTGCTCTTCGTGTTCAATTTGCTGTGTTTGACACATGCTTGGAGCATTGTATAGGTGCTACTTTGCTGCTGCTGTATACTATCTTGAGGCCCTAATTGCTGCTGGGTTGTTTATGCTCTGATGTTCTGATGCCCAGCTTTTGCCAATGCTGGTTGTTTAATGCTCAGATTAGTGGAGTTGTACTGGGCTGGTTTATTCCACAGATCAGTGAGGGTGTGTACTGCAGGCCCAAAATGATGCAGATATGGTGGCGTCAGTGTGCTACCTTACTGCTGCGGACTCTCTGACTTGCAGCTGTTTCCCAAGTGTTGATAATGAGATGGCTTTTTGCTTTGCTGTGATAGGCTTTGAAGAAATTGCAAGCGCGAAAACCTTGAAGTTATGGAACGATCAAGTTTGGATACTGAGCTGAGAAAAGATATAATTTTGTTTTTGCACAGATTTATTTGTAAAGAATGTATTTTGTAAATTCGTCTAGTGGTCTATCTTTATTGTTTAGGCTAGGAGTTTATTATCTCCTTTTGGAGGTGTCTGTCCATTCCGTGCGGATGACAAGGGGCATGTCCCTTGGAGCTTCGGTTGGAGAGACCCCTCAGTCTGTTGAACCGTTGTAAGCCTCGGCTATTTTTCTGGCATTTTATAAGATTTACTTTGCCAAAAAAAAATAATAAATAGTAAATGGTAAATAATAAATAATAAATAATAAATAATAAATAATAAATAATAAATAAAAAATAAAAATCTGGAGAGAATGGTGTACCTTCGAATTAAGCGAAGTGTGATGATCCATCTGCCGCAAGTAGTGTACCTGCAACCACAAAAAAGACTAAACCGGGGGCTGATGTCCCGGAAAAGGCCTTCGACGATTAAGTCAGATTAGAGATAAAGTATAATAATAATAAATAATAAATAATAAATAATAAATAATAAATAATAATATTAAATAATAAATAATAAATAATAAATAATAAATAATAAATAATAAATAATAAATAATAAATAATAAATTATAAATAATAAATAATAAATAATATTTAATAAATAATAAAGAAAAAAGGGGAGAGAATGGTGTACCTTCGAATTAAGCAAAGCATGATGATCCATACGCCGCAAGTGCTGTACCTGCAACTACAAAAAAAACTAAACCGGGGGCTGATGTCCCGGAAAAGCCCTCCGATGATTAAGTCAGATCAGAGAGTAAGTAAAATTGATCGGGTGCTAGGAAATGATAGTTGGGAGGCCAGTTTTCCCACATATTTGGTTCAGTTCCTTGATGAGGGGGACTTTGATCATACTGCTATGGTTGTTTCTTTCTCGCCTCCGTTGTTTGCTAAGAAGCCATTTCGGTTTTTCAATTACTGGGCTCGGAAGGATAATTTCCTTGATGTTGTTCGGGATCATTGGCGTATTGATATTTCTGGGTGTGTTAGTTATCAGATTATGCAGAAGTTGCGGCTTCTCAAATCAAAGCTCAAACTTCTTTATGGGAAGGAACATCTTCACCTGGAGGTTGATAAAGCTAAGTCGGAGCTTCTTCATGTCCAAGGCCTTATGCATGCTAATCCATTTGATCCGCTGCTAGCCACTCAGGAAAAGCATGCTTCTTCTGTGCTTCGTCAGTGTCAGGCTGATGTAGATTCTGCTACTCAACAAAAAGCCAAGTTGAATTGGGTTCGGTTTGGGGATGAGAACAGTGCTTTCTTTTATCAAAGTCTTAAATCCAGGCGTCGGCAGAACCGTATCATGTATATTCGTTATAATGGGCAGGATGTTTATGACCCTTCCCAAATTCGCCAGGTTTTCTTCGACTACTATTCGGAGCTCTTTTGTACGGAGGATGTAGGGCGGCTGTCTGTTAATGTTGATACTATTTACCAGGGTCCGGTTTTATCGACGCAGCACCATTCGGTTCTTGATCTCAACTTCACTCCTTCTGAGATTAAACAGGCCATGTGGAGTATTCCTGAGGACAAGGCTCCGGGTCTTGATGGTTATAACAGTGGCTTTTATAAGGCTACGTGGGAGATTTTGGGGGATGATGTAGTTCGGGCTATTAGTCGGTTTTTTGAGACTGGTAAAATGATTAAGAGCTGAAATATCACGACTATCACTTTGATCCCTAAGGTTCCCAATCCTATGCACCCTAGTGATTTCCGACCTATCTCCTGTTGTCATGTCCTATACAAATGTGTTTCCAAGCTGATATGCTCTAGATTACGCCTGGTTCTTGATTATTTGATTGACCAAGCTCAAGGAGCTTTTGTGGCTGGGAGAAGTATTATGCACAACATCTTGCTTTGTCAGGATCTTGTGAAGCACTATTCTCGAAGGAATTGTGCACTGAGCTGCCTCATGAAGATAGATCTGCATAAGGCCTATGACACGATGAACTGGAACTTTATCAAAGAGATGCTGGTGACGCTTAACTTCCCTCACAAGTTCATTCAGATCCTCATGACATGTATCACTTCTACCAGCTATGCATTGATGATTAATGGTTCTCCTTCCAACATTTTTGCGGCTAAACGGGGGTTAAGACAGGGTGACCCTCTTTCCCCCTTGCTATTTGTAATAGGGATGGAGTACTTATCTAGGAGCTTGAAACGGCGCATTGGTACTTTTGGGTTCCACCCTAGATGTAAACGAATCCAATTAACTCATCTGTGCTTTGCGGATGATCTTATGATTTTTTGTAAGGGTGACATATCTTCGGTGCGTTCTATCTGTGAGTGTATTACTGGTTTTTCTCGCTCGTCTGGCCTTTATGCCAATACTAGTAAATCTGCTATATACCTGGCTGGAGTGGAGCATTCAATCCAGGAGGAGATTAGGAGTATTTTTGATTTTAAGTCGGGCACGATGCCATTTAAGTATTTGGGGGTTCCGCTTTCTTCGAAGCGGCTTAGTGTTGCTGACTGTGAGAAGTTGGCTGATATGCTAACTAATCGCATTAGTTCCTGGCAAGCAAAGCACCTTTCGTATGCAGCTTGCCTCCAGCTGGTGAATTCTGTTCTGATGAGTGTTACTTCGTACTGGTGCCAAATTTTTATTTTGCCTAAGCGGGTTATTGCTCTTGTGAACTCCATTTGTCGTTCTTTTCTCTGGTTTGGGGTTTCCCAGTCCTCGAGATCTGGTAATGTTAACTGGAAGGCGGTGTGTACGCCCAAAAAAGTTGGAGGTTTAGGTGTGCAGAATTTACTTCTGTAGAACCAAGCAGCGGTGGGTAAGCTCGCTTGGCATCTTTATATTCTTCAAGAATCTCTGTGGATTAAATGGGTTCACGGAGTATATACTAAAGGAGGGAGATGGGATATTTTTAATGCTCCAGCTACAGCGAGTTGGACCATTCGAAAACTTTGTATGGTGACGGCCACTCTCAGAAGCTGGATTTGTCGTTCTCATTACTCCATACGGGAGGTGTATGAACATAGTTTGATGTGCCAACAGAAGGTTTCTTGGAGGCACCTAGTCTGGAATAGGTGCTCGATACCGAAGACTAGATTTGTGTGTTGGTTGGTAGCCCGGCAGAGTCTCAAGACTAAGGATAAACTGTTCAGTTTAGGGGTGGTGGTGGATGACTTATGTCCTTTATGTGGTCGGGAGACAGAGACTGTGCATCATTTATTCTTTAATTGTCCATTTAGCCTTCTTTGTGCCCAAGCTATTACGTCATGGATTGGTGTCCCCTTAAAACCCCTTGTGCGTATGGATTTTCGGAAGCGCCATTTATCCAAAGCCTCGCAGCACATTTACATTGCTGTTTATGCTTGCACAATTTATCATATTTGGCGAAGCCGTAATGATGCGGTATGGAATGCGTTTGTTCGAGCCCCTAGATCCGTTGTTTCTAGGATCAAACATGATATTATGCAACGGTGCAACACTTTACATATCTCGAGTTCAGCTAGGTTTACACCTGATTGATGAGCTTATTTGCACTTGATGGTTAGTTGTCTTGGTTATTTGCTTTATCATTGTGCTTCCTCTGCTATGGTGATGTTGTCTTTGGCCTCCGTAGGAGTGTTGAGCTGTTGTTTGTGTTGGCTGTTCTGGTTTAGATTTGATATGGTGTGGATGAACCCGTCGTTTTTGTGCTCTACTTTGGCTCAGCTGGGTTGGTGTTCTGCTGGTTTTTTGTTGCTAGATTGATTAGCTGCAGGTTGTTGTTTGATTGTGTTGTTGCTCATTGTTGCTGCACTGCTGGTTGTGTGCATATTTGCTGTTTCTACTGGTTTTTTGATGATGGGCTGTGCTCAGTTATGGGCTGGATGCTGTGTTTGAGGTCAGCAGAATGATATGGTGCACTGTCTTTGTTGCTGTGTCATGGCTGCTGCTTTGTTGGCCTTTGTTTCTCATGGTGTTATGTGGTCCTGTTGCTACTGTTTTGGTGCGCCTAACAATGGAGGTTTCAGCTGCTGTGTTGATATTGGTGGTCCTTTTGCTACTGTATTGGTGCGCCTACCAATGGAGATTTCAGCTGCTGCTTTTTGTTTTGTAGGCTGCTGTCTGAGTCTTGCAATTTTGTCAATTTTGTTATTTTTTTGGGCTGCTGTCTATAGGTGTATTTATTAGAGGAAGCAGTAGCTGCTGATTTTTTCTTTTGATTGTCTTATTACTTGTATAACTCTGGCTGACCTTTGTGGTGTTGGCTTGATTCGGCCTCGGTTTTGCCCGTATGCACATGATGAGTGGGCTGGGGCAACCATTCCTAGAAGGTGGGCCTTGGTTCCACGCTGATGCAGCTAGGATTTTTCCGAGTGTCCGTTGATTGATGTATTTTGTTCTTTTTCTGGTGAATGAAAAGGTTTTATTTGCCAAAATAATAAATAATAAATAATAAATAATAAATAATAAATAATAAAAAATAAATAATAAATAATAAATAATAAATAATAAATAATAAATAATAAATAATAAATAATAAATAATAAATAATAAATAATAATAATAATAAATAATAAATAATAAATAATAAATAATAAATATAAATAATAAATAACAAAATAATAAAAAATAAATAATAAAGAAAAAAGGGGAGATAATGGTGTACCTTCGAATTAAGCGAAGCGTGATGATCCATCTGCCGCAAGTGGTGTACCTACAACCACAAAAAAGACTAAACCGGGGGCTGAAGTCTCGGAAAAGCCCTCCGATGATTAAGTCAGATCAGAGAGTAAGTATAATAATAATAAATAATAAATAATAAATAATAAATAATAAATAATAAATAATAAATAATAAATAATAAATAATAAATAATAGATAATAAATAATAGATAATAAATAATAGATAATAAATAATAAATAATAAATAATAAATAATAAATAATAAATAATAAATAATAAATAATAAATAATAAATAATAAATAATAAATAATAAATAATAAATAATAAATAATAAATAATAAATATAAATAATAAAGAAAAAAGGGGGAAGATGGTGTACCTTAGAATTAAGCGAAGCATGATGATCCATCTGCCGCAAGTGGTGTACCTGCAACCACAAAAAATACTAAACCGGGGGCTGATGTCCCGGAAAAGCCCTCCGATGATTAAGTCAGATCAGAGAGTAAGTATAATAAATAATAAATAATAAATAATAAATAATAAATAATAAATAATAAATAAAAATTTGTATATATATATAATATAAAAATGTAGAGAGAGAATTCTAGTGAGAGAGGCTCTCCTAGGGTTTGGTTTTCCTCCCTTGGGTGGGCCTCTCGGTGGGTCTCTGGCAGCTCCTTTTTCCGGCACTCGTTTTCTTCCGTCGTTTCTTTTTCAGTTCACTTTTGTCTTTATGCTTTTGTTTCTTTTCGTTTTGTGGGTTTAGGGGTTCTAGTAATTTGCGTTTTTCTTTTGCTCTGAATAAAGTTTTGAAGGGTGTTGGTCGTCTACCAGATCTGGTGTTTTAGTTTCTCAAACGGCGGTGGCAAGAGCATCCTCTGATCCGGTTTCTGGCGGCGCTGATGTTTCTTTGGGTTCCTCGGTGGAGTTGGGGGATTTTTTCTGGTTTTTTTAAGACTACTCGAATTTTCCGGCCACATTTATGGTTTTCGCTGGTGTCTTATTCTTCTTCTCAGATCTGGTTTTTGGGGCTCTGTTATGGGTGGTCCTTTGGTGTCTCAGCTAATGGAGGTTTTGACGTGTGAAATCAGGTGTAGTTTCATATTCTCTCTCCTTCCTTCGGTTTGGTGGGACGTGTGAAGATCCTATTTGCGATTGGTGTTGCCATTGGAGGCTTTGGCGTCGTTTTCCTCAGGGTGGTGCTGGTTTGAAGTCGAATCTGGGAGTTGTCTTCAGAGATGGGCAAGCGGGTTTAGGAGTAGACGTCTGTGATGGCATTTTTCTGGAGTCGAATCTGGGAGTTGTCTTCAGAGATGGGCAAGCGGGTTTAGGAGTAGACGTCTGTGATGGCATTTTTCTGGAGTCCTTGGTGGTTCTATGGCGGCATAGGTGGATCTGTGTTGGTTTCTTGGTGTTTCGTTTGGTAATTATATGTCGATTTATCCCCTTGGTGTTTTAGCTTGTCATTTTCTACTTGGTGTTTGGCTCTCTGTAGTTGTTTTCAGGGGTAACCCCATTGGGTGGGTGTAATGGCGTTTTTTTGGAGTTTCAAGGTGTGGGCCATTCGGAGTCTTATGGGTCAACGGCGACATGTTTTTGCGCGTGGTTGGGTACTGTACCGGTGCTTCTTTGGTTTCAGGAGTTTTTATTATGGCGTTTTCGTCTTCTGGTGGTTTGTTCATGGTTTTTGGAGATGGAGTTGTTAGGGGAAACTCTAGGTGTGGGGCTGGGTTTTGTTTTGGGTCAACCATGTTCGATGGTTCTTGATGGTATTTGATGCCGGTCGGCGGCGGCTTGAGGTTCAAAGGTTGCTGCTTTGGGTTTCGATCCTTGGGTGTTGTTTTGTTTCTGTTTGTATATGGGTGCAGGGTTGTTTATGAGGATTAGACTGTGGTGGTCGCCATTAATGTGGATGTTCTTGATGCTGGAGATGATGGGGTTTTCATATTGAAGTAGAAAATATGTTTTGTTATGAGGGGGTCATGGGTACTTTGGCGTGCGTTTTTTGTCGGTTTTTTCTGGGTTCTTTGGTCTGTTGTGGGAGGTATTTTATATCTGTTCTGGGCGGTTTTTTTCTGGATATTTTGACTTGGGATTGTCGGCGGTGGTAATGGAGTTTGGGTCTCTTCGTCCTGTTCTGTTCGATGGCTGGTGGCAGCATCGAAGACGGTTGATTTCTTGGAGGTGGTGAAACGCTGTGGTGAAGAAGATGTTGATGGTGTGCTTATTTTCCCGGGCTTGGGTATGGTGTGCTTTCTTGGAGTTGGTGAAACGCTGTGGTGAAGAAGATGGAAGATGAACAGATTTGGACGTGGGATGGTATCCTGTCGATTTGGGTTTCGATGCTAGCGATTCATCTTGGATGGAAGATGAACAGATTTTTGGATGTTTGTGGGATTACGCATGCAGTGTAGATGTCCTAAAATTGGGAATATCAAGGTGATTATGTAAAGATGTTGAACTAAAAGTCGACATCAAGCACAGTAGTAGCCAAATAATTCATATGGAAGTCACACCCATAGTGGGGGGCAAATTTCATTGTACTTTTGTTTATGGAGCAAGTAGAGAGGAGCTCTTTGAACATCTGGGCGCGATTAAAGTAACAGGGTCGTGGCTTGTTATGGGTGACTTTAACTGTATAGCGAATATTGATGAAAGACTGGGTCAACGTCCTCGTCTTCATGATCTGGTCCCGCTGAGAAACTGTATGGAAAAGTGCGATCTACACGACCTCAAAAGTACTGGCAGATTCTTCACTTGGTCCAACAAACAAGAAGGAACGCACAGAGTCCTTAGCAAAATTGACAGGGTTATGGGGAATTCCTCTTGGGATGCTTCCTTCCCCACAGCGGAAGCGACTTTCCTACCCGAGGGTGACTTTGATCATACCCCTATGATTGTCCACTTCTTCAAGCAGCATAAAAGGTCAAAACCTTTTAAATTCTTTAATCATTGGGGCAAGCGTGTCGACTTCCTTGATTCCTTCCAAGAAATCTGGAGGACCCATAGGCACCATCCCCTGTGGTACCGAGTCATCCACAACCTCAAAGCGGTCAGAAAACTCTGCAAACACAGGTTCAAGAAGGATGAACAGTCAGCTGTGACCCAAGCTGAGCTGGACCTCCTTAAAGCTCAAGCGGAGGTACATGCTAACCCTCTTAATTTGTAGTTGATTAACATTGAGTGCTCTATGGCAGATATCTTGAAAAAAGCCAAGGAGGATAGAGATTCGGCGCTCCGTCAACAAGCCAAGATAAATTGGCTCACTATGGGAGATGAAAATACTAAATTCTTTCATCAGTCCATCAAATACCGACAGAGGACAAACTCCATTAATGTGCTTCATGTAGGTGATGAGGTTACGAGTAACCAAGTCAGAATACGTCAGATCTTCCAGGATTACTATAAAGAGCTCCTATGCAATGATATAAAGGATAGACGACGCATTAATATGAACATCATTCGTCACGGCCCTATCCTTTCGGTGGAACAACAGAGTCTTCTCACTCTATCATTCTCTAGGGAAGACATCAAAAGGGCCATGTGGAGCATTCCAGAGGATAAGGCTCCAGGATTGGATGGGTTCAATAGTGGTTTCTACAAGGCCGCTTGGCTTGTCATCAGTGCCGATGTAGTTGGCGCAGTGCAAGAGTTCTTTACTACTGGCTTCCTCCCCCAGGAGTGGAATATCACAGCCATCACCCTGATCCCCAAAACCCAATGCCCTAAGGGCCCAGGGGACTATCGACCGATCTCCTGCTGTAATATCATCTACAAACGTATATCCAAACTCATATGCAGTAGACTCAAGTTGGTTCTCAGCTCCATCATTAGCCCTAACCAAGGTGCCTTCGTGGAAGGCCGAAGCATCCTCCATAATATACTGTTGTGCCAAGATGTGGTGAAGCACTATGGGCGGAAATATTGCATGCCTAGCTGCCTTCTCAAAATGGACCTTCGCAAAGCCTATGATACCTTAAACTAGGATTTCCTTAAAGACATGATGTTTGCACTGAATTTTCCACACAAGTTCATCAAAATTATCATGGCGTGTGTCACTTCTACACAGTACTCCCTGGTCATCAATGGTTCCCCCCTGGACCCCTTCAAGGCTAAGCGTGGTATGCGCCAAGGTGACCCCATGTCCCCCTTGCTTTTTGTCATTGACATGGAATACCTCTCTAGAGCTCTAAAAGCAGCCGGTGAATCTGAGGGTTTCTCCTTCCATCCGAGATGTGTAAAATTGAAGCTTAACCACCTAGCATTTGCAGACGACCTGATGATGTTCTGTAAAGGGGACATGCAATCTATTATGATCCTTCGCCAATGCCTCGAGTCCTTCTCCGTTAGCTCAGGCCTGTTTGCTAATAATTCAAAATCTGGGATCTACCTTGCAGGTGTTAGCGAGGAATTCAGGAAACATG